>JAZGTJ010013625.1:0-14808 GCA_036877575.1 Botia almorhae
AACTAATTGGGTGACTTCTGAAGGCAATTGATTGCACTGGATTTTATTTAGGGGTATCAGAGTACAGGGGGCTGAATACAAATGCACGCCACACTTCTCAGATTTTCATTTTCTTAAAATTTTGAAAACTGTATATCATTTTTATTCCACTTCACAATTATGTGCTACTTTGTGTTGGTCTATCACATAAAATCTAATCAAATTACATTTAAGTTTGTGGTTGTAAGGTGAAAAAATTCAAAGGGTATGAATACTTTTGCAAGGCACTGTAACTCTGCAGCTAACCAGAAACAAGTACCCATGGATACTGGTAGAGACTGTAGGATCTGATGGTGTTGTCCTGGGTACAGAGACAACATGTAAAGATGCACATGATCGGTCACAGGAGTTAGAAGCTGGTGAAATTTGTAAAACACAGAAGAGATGTATCAGTCCCAGCTGTGAGAAGATGATAACCCAACTTCTGGTGTTGATACAAATCCTTTTTTATGTACCCAGATCTGCTGGGTGTCCCAAGTGTTAACCAGTATTGGTGCTGCCTTGTTTCAAAAGGCATTACAGGGTGTTATGAGTACTAAAAATTATTGAATGAGTTAGTCATAGAGGACTTTGACTTATTGCAGGGGAGAATGTAACCAATAGTTACATTGAATAGTTCCTCCATTTTTGTTTCTTTTTTGGATCATGGATTTGCCAGTAAGTGGCGATGTTGGGTAAGGGTGATGAGAATATATGCATGCGCTTTCGTGCATACACTCTACCTGAAGCTTGGCATGAAGTGAGGGAGAAACGCACATTCTCTGTATTAGTGGTGTATTTTGGTACCATACTGTGGTAAATATATTTTGAAGAGATGTTCTTGATAAATACGATGGCTGGAAGTATGTTTTTCTGGTTTTGTGTAAAAGAAATGACACTTTAGAAGTGTTATCTTGCGTGTAATATCTGCAATAGAATGATGTAACGTCATGTGGTGTGGGCCTATTCTTTTGCTAATTGGAAATGTTATACTCTTAATGTTGTAATGTTTTATGAGCAACTTGTGTGATTTGTACCTTTCTGCGATTACTTGGTGTACAACTGAAAGGGTGGGGATTTCAGCCTTTGAGGAGTGAAAGCATTGTGTTATGTAGGAGCTCATTATCTTATCAGTGTTAATTTCTTGTGTTTCAAGCAATGTGTGTGGGTAATATGCAAATGTACTTGTGTTTGCAAATTGTGTTTTATATACAGTCCACTGCCATATTGTTATATCTGAGAAATTAAGTGTTAAAGTGTTAATTAATCCATATGATGTTGAAATATCACATTGTATTGTAAATCATATTTTGTAATTGATTTGTAAATCATATTTATTTCTAATTGCTGTTCTTATCAACTAAATTGGTTTAACCACACTATACTTAAATAGATGTTTTGAGACAGAAACTGAATGAACAAAGAAAGAACCCCTCAAATGTGTTCCTGGTGGTAAGTCTAAATCCACGATCACATTAATATAATTATTTATCACATGGACTTCTACTATGGTGTTCAGATTCTTTCAATTTCACATCCTTAATTTGTCTTGTCTTTAAAGGTTCACCTTGAAATCCTATTGCTTGTGAAAAACTATTTTTATTTGCCTTTTGGCTCCCAGTTGTTAAACTTTGGCACAGGAACATTTACTATGGCACAGGAACTCATATATTTTTTGTAGTATTATCAGAGTCCAGTTTCAAAAAACGCTTTTTTGAGGTGTTTTGCAGCCATGTTTTGAGTTTTAAGTTTCATTATTTCTGCTCCCCACCCACCTTGGAGCCCAAAGAGAGGGATGCACAGCGCAGTGGATCTCCAGCACATTATGCAACAAGGAAATAGAAATTATATACTCTAGCCCAAAAAGCAAAAAGATGCTCAAATCACTTGGTTTACCAATGCCTTCTGGAGGTGTGAAAATTATTTGATGTTTAGTTATTTCGGAGTATTCTCAGGGCATGTCTTGACCAGCAGATTGATTGGATTCCAACCTCCCATCGTGCCACTATTTCTTTCACAGGCTACTATCATAAGGCTGGGTGCGTACCTGGAAGTTAGCTTTGTAAAATATTTAAGACAATGTCATGTGCTAATTGATTTTTTATGCATCCATTCAATTTACGTTTCTATAACTGCCTATTAAGACCACAAGGATTATAATTTTCACAATGTTTTTTACATTATGTAGAATGATTTTATAAAAACCCATTTTATGTTGTGAAAATGACAAAAAATGACTTTAGCTGGGTTTTCACAGGCAGGGTCACGTTTTTGTAGTATTTTACACCATGATAAAGATTATGGTAATTATAATTTTATATAGATAATAGTAGATTATAGAATTGGCTTAAACACCGTACTTAAACCATGTATTCGGCATGTTGTTTTGATTGTGTTGTTTCAACAACAATTTTTAGCTGCTTTATTATTCAGCTGCAGCGATCTGGTCAAGTTCCACTCATTTCAAGTGAAATTACTCAACATCATCTCAAAAGTTTGTTAATAATAAGCAATATTTATATCACATATGTAAACTGAGTTTATAAACTCACATTGTATACTACCATCTCCAAGTGAGTGTATATTTATGCTGTTTGTTGTTCACAAATGACATCTCATAGAGTGTTCGGAGCCAGAAGCAGTGGTGTAGGATGTCAGATTTTAGACTAGACGTTAGACTATATAGTCTAATCTGAAGATTTTGGCCTAGAGATACACAAGAGGCTTATATTTCATATTAAAGGCATGGACTCGTTTTGTTATTATAAATGAATGTATAAATTAATTTGTTGTTTGTCTTGTGTTTCCCCAGTTGTCCTGATTGCCCCGTTCCAGCATTCCTCTTGGTTGTCTTCTGTACTGGAGTCTGCCGTTGTCTACCCGTCTTTGCTCTCCCGCCTGCCTCCGGGTTGATGGTCTCCGCATCGTGGTCGTGCCAGCCATTCTCCCGCTCTGCCACGTTCCCCTTCCGGGTCCCGCCTCTGCCATCGCCTTAGCTACCCACACTGCCACCGACTCAGTCACCAGTATTCATCCGCTGCTCACCTGTACTTACCTTCTACTCACCTGCACTGACCGACTGCTCCCAGTACTCACCTGCTGCTCGACTGCTCCGTGGTGGTTGCTCCGTTCCTGCTGCTCTATTCGTCGCTCACAGCCGATCGCCATCTCACCTGCGGCCGCTGGCTGGAGGCTTCTGCACGCTCTAGACTGTATGGTTCTCCTGCTGTGCTGATCCACCAGTGGGTTTCTCATCTCACCTGCTGCTGCTGGCTGGAGGTTTCTGCACGCTCTGGACTGTACGGATCTCCTGCTGTCTGCTGTGCTGATCCGCCAGTGGGTTTCCCATCTCACCTGCTGTTTCTGGCTGGAGGTTCCTGCACGCTCAAGTCGGTCCAGTCCTCCTGCTATTTGCCACGCTGATCCATCAGCTGGTTCTCCCATCTCATCTGCTGTGATCTCAACGCATCTGAGGTCTACCGCTCCCGTCTGTTCCTGGCAGCTACTCCACCTGGAGCTTCCCATCCGTCTGGACTGAGTTATTTGCCTTACATTTCTAGTGAATTGTCAATAAACTTACCTTGATACTTCCATCTGGGTTTTCTGTCCTCCTTGTACCTGACAGGACGGTCTGACCAACATGGACCCAGCAAGCATCGAGTCACTCCATTCAGCATTGGCACAGCAGGGAGCGCTGTTGGGCCAGCATGCTACTCAGCTGAACTCCTACACCGGGGAGATGGAGCGCATCGCCGAGGGAGTAGCCACCCTGCTGCTTTCTGTGGAGGAGGTCCGGCGCGACGTAGATGCGGGACGGCCGGTCATTTCTCCCACTCGCTTCCCGGCCGAGTTCGGAACTACCATCCGAGTAAACAATCCACCAGTCTACAATGGCGACCCAAACTCGTGCCGGGCATTGTTGTCCCAGTGCTCCGTGGTGTTCACACTCCAGTCGAGGATGTTCCCTGATGACCGAACTAAGATCGCCTATATCCTCACCCTCCTCACTGGGAGAGCTCGCAAGTGAGGGATGGCGGTCTGGCAGGCAAGAGTGCCCTGCTGACACTCTAGCGGACTTTCAGCAGGAGATGACTGAGCTGTTTGACCGGTCGGTCTGGGGGAACGATGCAGCGTCCCGGCTGGTACGGCTGTCGCAGGGGAGCCGCTGTCACCGATTACATGGTGGAGTTTGAGACCTTGGCGGCCTCCTGCGGCTTTGTAAAGATCAGGCCCTGCACTCCCAATTCCTCGAGGGCCTGGCGGAGGTCATCGAAGACCTCATTGCTGCCCAAGAGCCGCCCCTGGACTTATAAGGAGACCGTTCAGTTGGCCCTGCGAATAGAGTCTCAACTCAATCGCAGGGTCCAGTTCCGGGCGGCTCGGCTTATGGGCAGTCCGGAGCGGGACCTTTCTGGTCAACGCTCTTCTGTGGTGTAGGTACTGGTGGAGGGTCCCGAACCTATGCAGCTCGTTCCTGGGGTATATTGTCTTCCCTCCAAGGTACAGGCCGTGGTCAAGTGGCTTACTCCAGACTCCTGCAAAGCGTTGCAGCAGTTCCTTGGCTTCGCCAATTTCTATCACCGATTCATTAGGAACTTTGGCTCGGTCGCTGCTCCGCTTACCGCTCTTACTTCCTTCAAAGTTCCATTCAGGTGGAATTCAGAGGCTCAGGAGACCTTTGGTGAGCTTAAATCCTGATTCACCTCTGCTCCTATTCTCTGTTTTCCAGATCCTGAACAGCAGTTCATTGTAGACGTGAATGCCTCTGAAGTTGGAGTCGGAGCGGTATTGTCTCAGAGGTCAGAGTCTGATGGAAAGGTTCATCCTTGTGCTTTTCTGTCTAGGAAGCTTAGCCCTGCAAAACGAAATTACGAGATCGGTAACCGAGAGCTGCTGGCAGTTAAGGTGGCTTTGGAGGAGTGGGTTGGAGGGAGCAGCGCAGCCCTTCTTGGTATGGACAGATCACAAAAATCTGGAGTATATTCGTTCAACCAAGAGGTTGAGCTCACGTCAGGCCCGATGGGCACTCTTTTTTTGGCTGTTTCAATTTCTCTCCTACCAGGCCAGTTCTAAAAATGTCAAACCCGACACCCTCTCCCGAGTGTTCGAGTCTCCTGGGTAGAGTGCACCAGCCGAGGCGATTCTCAAGAAGGGAATCGTGGTAGGGTCTCCCTCTTAGGGGATCGAGCATCGGGTGAGGCAGGCCGGTAGAGGAGGAGAAATTCCAGAGGGGTGTCCGGAGGGTAGACTGTTTGTGCCAGTTGCGCTGTGGCCTAATGTCCTCCAGTGGGCTCACTCATCTAGACTGTCTTGTCATCCAGGAATTCTGAGATTTTGGTGGCCTTCCATGAGGCCCGATGTCAGACAGTTCGTGTTGGCCTGCCCAGTCTGCGCTCAGAACAAGACATCTAGCGCTGCACCCGTTGGTCTGCTCCAGCCCCTTCCAGTTCCGTCCCATCCCTGGTCTCACATCGCCCTTGACTTTGTCACTGGGCTTCCCGAGTCTGCAGGTAACACTGTCGTTTTGACTGTGGTGGACCGCTTCTCCAAGGCGGCTCATTTCATTCCCATTCCCAAACTGCCCTCTGCTCAAAAGACTGCACAGTTATTGCTCGACCATGTTTTCCGGTTGCACAGTCTTCCGGTTGACGTTGTGTCAGACAGCGGTCCGCAGTTTATTTCTCGTTTTTGGCATGAGTTTTGTCATCAGATCGGGCCACATCGAGTCTGTCGTCTGGTTTTCACCCTCAGACCAATGGGCAATGGAGCGGGCCAACCAGGATATCGAGAGAGCACTCCGCTGTCTGACATCTCAGAATCCTAGTCCCTGGAGCCAACAGCTGTCGTGGGTCAAGTACGCCCGGAACTCCTTGCCAGTATCTGCATCAGGTATGTCACCTTTTAAATGTTGCCTTGGTTACCAACCTCCTCTGTTTCCCGCTCAGGAACCCGAGGTTGCTGTCCTGTCGGCCTTGGCCTTCGTCTGTCGGTGCCGCCGCACCTGGAAAAAGGCCAGGAAAGTCTTGGCCCAGACATCCAGACGCACCACAGCAGCCGCCGATCGTCACCGGACTCCTCAACCCAGGTACATTTGTGGTCAACGAGTGTGGCTTTCTACTAGGGACCTTCCTCTCCGGGTGCCCTCTCGGAAGCTTGCACCCAGGTTCATTGGGCCATACTAGATCACAAAAGTGTTGAATCCGGTGGTGGTCAGGCTCCGCCGTCTCTGTTCGGTCCACGTCTCCAGGATCAAGCCCGTGCGGATCTCGTCCCTGCATCCACAGACCCCTGTTCCTGCCCCACCTCCTCCCCGGCTCTTGAATGGTGAACCTATCTACATGATTCGGCGGATTTTAGATGCCCACCGTCGGGGTAGGGGGTATCAGTACTTGGTGGACTGGGAGGGTTATGGCCCGGAGGAGCGAAACTGGGTGCCGTCACAGGACATCTTGGATCGCTCCCTGATCAAGGATTTCCACCGTCTACAGGGTGTACCTCCTGGCGTTCCTGGGGGGGGGGGTGGTACTGTCAGGATGCCGGTCTGATCAGCCGGGTTTGTATTGTTTTCTGTCGGAGCATGCGGTTGTTTTACAGCTCGCCACGTGTCCGCGTCACCCCTCCCCTCTCGTTACGTTTCCAGCTGTGTCTCCTCACTCATCATCCCACACACCTGTTACCGCAAATTCTCCTCCCTTTATATTTTCCTCGTGTGTGTTCAGTCTTTGTCAGACCGTCGAGTCGAAAGACGTTTCCTGACCAGTCAGGACCAGTTTTTGCTTTGTATTAATTACCTCAGCTTCGCGTAGCTTAGCTTGTTTTCTAGTCTAGTCTCAGTCTTAGTTTAGTCACACCAGTCTTCCCGCTATTTGCCCGTTGGACTTTTGTGTGCTTGTTCAAGTCTGGCGTAAGTGCCTGTTGTCTTGTGTGTCTCAAGCTCCAGCTTGTTTGTTGTCTGTTTTGTGCTTGTGTTTCCCCAGTTGTCCTGATCGCCCCGTTCCAGCATTCCTCTTGGTTGTCTTCTGTCCTGGAGTCTGCCGTTGTCTGCCCGCCTTTGCTCTCCCGCCTGCCTCCGGGTTGATGGTCTCCGCATCGTGGTCATGCTAGCCATTCTCCTGCTCTGCCACGTTCCCCTCCCAGGTCCAGCCTTCGCCATCGCCTTAGCTACCCACACTGCCACCGGCTCAGTCACCAGTACTCATCCGCTGCTCACCTGTACTTACCTGCTACTCACCTGCACTGACTGACTGCTCCCAGTACTCACCTGCTGCTTGCCTGCTCCGTGGTGGTTGCTCCGTTCCTGCTGCTTTCCTCGTTGCTCACAGCCGATCACCATCTCACCTGCGACCGCTGGCTGGAGGCTTCTGCACGCTCTAGACTGTACGGTTTTCCTGCTGTCTGCTGTGCTGATCCGCCAGTGGGTTTCTCATCTCACCTGCTGCTGCTGGCTGGAGGCTTCTGCACGCTCTGGACTGTACGGATCTCCTGCTGTCTGCTGTACTGATCTGCCAGTGGGTTTCCCATCTCACCTGCTGTTTCTGGCTGGAGGTTCCTGCACGCTCTAGTCAGTCCAGTCCTCCTGCTGTCTGCCACGCTGATCCATCAGCTGGTTCTCCCATCTCATCTGCTGTGATCTAAACGCTGTGGTCTACCGTTCCCGTCTATTCCTGGCAGCTACTCCACCCGGAGCTTCCCATCCGTCTGGACTGAGTGATTTGCCTTACATTTCCAGTGAATTTTCAATAAACTTGTTGTAAATTTTCAATAAACTTACCTTGATACTTCCATCTGGGTTTTCTGTCCTCCTTGTACCTGACAATAATAGTGTGGAAAGCGGGGCGTGGTTTCGACGCTGCTGCTGGCGGAGAGTATGGTTTGGAGACGAAATGGTTAAGGGAAACGCCTCCCTCATAATTACTCCTAACAGCTGTTCTCATTTTGTCAGGAGACAGGTTAAAATGGGGCTGAAGGAGAACAAGTGTTGGGGAGCGAGCTGAGGATGAGACTCAAGCCGGAGACATTCCGTCTTTGTTATATTTGAATGCTGAAAAGCCCTCATGCTTATTTGTGCCTCATGCGGGGCAGTTGTGGCCTACTGGTCAGTGAGTCTGGCTTGTAATCAGAAGGTTGCTGGTTCGATTCCAGTGAGCAAGGCACCTAACCCCTGATTGCTCCCCGGGCGCAGTAGTGTGCTGCCCACTGCTCTGGGTGTGTGTGTGTTCATGACTTGCAGTGTGTGTTCACGCTTCACCGGTGATGGGTTAAATGCAGAGGTCACATTTCGGGTATGACTTTATATCTCAAGATAACACGTTATATCTCACAAAAACCTGTTTTTCACAATTTCGAGGAAAAGACATTTCATATATAATCAATATTTTGAAGAGAAAAGACAGAACTGCTCAACAATAGACATACTGGTACAACACATAACCTCTCCACATTTCAAGTAAATTAGAAGCAACTACACAGAAATACAGAATTAAAATAATCACACCTCAGCACAAGTGTTCCTCTCAACAAAAAATGTTTAAGCTATTTCTCCGCCTTCCAAACAGATTTATTTACCAACATTGAGTTTCCACTGTTCCAAAAAGGTTGCTCCTGTGCTTAAATCTGGTTGATGGGTTTTTGGTCACAATTTTTAAATAAAATTAAAATCAGCATGTTTCATTACTTTTGTAGAAGCATAAGCACACACAGGTTTTAATAACTGTATAGCACTGATAAAAAATATGATAATGCAAATCAAATATGAGAAAAAATAAAGTTTTTATGTCAGGAACCATAATAAACTAATGTTGGGTACACTTGATTTAATCACACTTGCCACCAGTAGTAAATCTAGTAGAACTAAACCTTGTAGAGTGTGCCTTTTAGAACATAACGTTAATCTTAAGCCAAGAAAATGGATTTAAGAGAGAAACATGATTTTGATATGTGAATTATAATTATTATGTTTTAGTATATCAGACAACCTGCCTTTTCCCTTTATTTAGTATAGAAAGTTATTAGTTTATAGAAAGTTTCATGCACATAAAATACTGCATTATAACGGAAGCATCACTGTCCAGGGCTGCACACAGACACTAAGATACAACATTTTCCGTTATCTTGGATTGTGTTTTTGTGTATGATCCTGGACTGTTCTCGTTTCTCGATTGTTTGCTGCCTGCCTTGTTTATTGGATTGTTTTCTCGCCTTTGGTTGTTTGCTGCCTGTCTCGACCTTGGATTGTTCTTACCGTTTTGATTATAGGCTGCCTGCCCTGACCTGTGCCTGTCTAACGAATACTCTCTCTGTTTTGACTCCACCATACCTGTTTGCTGTTTTTGACACTGCCTGTTTATTTACTCTATTAAATACTGCAAATGGATCCTAACTCTTCTGACCCATCATTACATAAACAGACCCAGCACTAAAGTGGTTCAGGATGGTGGTAGTGGGCGTTCCTTTTAAAATGATGAAATATGTCAAAATTTCTAAACATGTGAAAAGTAACTAGGCATTAAAAATTGGTAATAAAGTTATATTTCCTTAGGATGCCTTTTATTTATTTTGGGGAGGAGTATTCCTTTAATTCCAAAATTAACAATAAATATCACCATTTTTGGGGAACATCGAAAAGTCAGTGTAGGTTTAAAGACCCGTGAAATCTCACCAGCTGTTTATGATACTAAAACTTATTGTGAGAACTTTACAGTCAAACAGTAACTGGCCACATATTTAGCAATGGAGCAGGTTTATATCAGCTGTGAGCAGGGAGTGTCCAGACAGAAGGAAATTAAAAATCTGTAGCGGAGCAATTACTGAAAGCTTTGAGCCGAAATAGAAAACGACAGTTGCACCGATCACCTCTTACACACTCTGGTTGCATGAATCCAGACAGTGTTGGACTGAATTTTTTTTTTAATGAAACACTCAACAAATCTGTGATTGGTTGGGGTTAATTCATGATGGCAAAATAAACTAAGTTTATTTTGAAATAAACAGAAATAAAAAGTTTCACTGTTATACCCAAAATATATATTTTAAAAGAGAACAAAACATTTAAAGGTGAAAACGTAAAACAGACTTAAACAAAAAACTGTTGTAAATTGAAATTTAGCCTTAGACATATTGCACACAACAATGTGAGTGCAAATGCTTTTAGCAATGCAAGCTCAATTTTTAAGCATTTCATGCAGCTCTGGGAATATGGCACCACTCCACCAATGTCATAAATGCACTTTGAGATGTTTTGGGCAAACGCTTCTGCCAAATACATCAATGTAAATAAAAGTGTTGCAATCTCAGCATTGCCTCTTCTTCAGCCAGTTTTCTCGTTCATGTCAACTACTGTCATATTAGTTTGATGATAGTCTGTTGATCTAGTTACACTATCATTCACTATTCACTGTTTTAGTGCCTTTTTAAGACTGATTATAACATGAGCAAATAAATGAGCAAATGATAAAACAGCATTTAAGCACATCATTGGTTGGTCCAACTGAACAAATATGACTTTCTTTCAGTCGACTCAGTGTTTAAACTCTAAATGAGACTCGGAGCACCACTTAACAAATCGTCTGTGAAAGACCTGGAACTTCTAACTGGCATTATAATAACTCTTTGATTTTTAAATGTCATTTTATGCTCTTGTTGCACTTAGAGTTAGAGATCTTACGGGGTCTTTCTAGAAGCAGCTGTGGCAATAAGGCACAGCAGTTTATATATAAAATTTATATTTACTGCAAGCAGTAGGAGTGGAAAAGTTATTAAATTTAATTTTATGTTTATGATATGTATGATATTTAGGCTCTGTTACATTTGCAGTAGAATTCAGTCTAGTGTGAGGTCTCTTTGTGCATATTTCAGTTGAAATCATGTTCTGTATGATTTTTTGCCTTCTTGTCAGCTGTATAATTTGAGATATACAGATATATTAAACTAGAAATATGGTCACAGTATAAAAATTTGCTGGCCTGCAAAATTGATATGAAAGCATTGATATGCTGATTTGATGAATGGTGGAGAAATGAGTAAACTAGATTAAAATTTTCTTGAGAAAAAGACTACTTGATTAAATCTTATATTAGTTAGTGTTTAAAATTTTTATTCAAATAACACATTTAATTCAAATAATGCATGTATTATGCTTAATATTACGCATTAAATGTTATTTTGATATTTTTATCTATTAATTTGTAATAACTGAAGATCAATTATTGGCATGATTATTAGAAAGAAAACAATTATGTGAAAGAAAATTTAAAAAAAACTAGAGTATTGGCTTGGATGTTGGCTTGAGAAAGCCTAGTCTAAAAGTTAAAAATAGTAGTTTTAAGAAATTAAGATTGTATTCATTTTTAAAGCTTAAAAATTTAAGGACGGACCGACAGACAGATAGACAGATTAGCCCAAGTCAAATAAACCCACCCACATGTCTCCACAATGTTCTAATGTAATTTCATTACACATTTGCTAGGATACCGTAAATGGTTACTAAGGTGTAGCTAGACAGTTCAGAGGCTAAAACTAATAGACGGATGTGTGTTTGAATCAAAAGAGCCTACTCCCATGTTTCTACGATGTTGTGGTGCTGAAAAATTCAGCCCAATATTAAATCTATGGAATTTTTTGCCCACTTTTTTGTAAGTCCTAAAAACATTGTACACCTGATCGCTTATGAAAGTCATAGCACACCTTTAGATACGTAACCTCAGGAGTTAGGTATCTAAATTTTGTCCAATAAAAGAAGTATGCAAGAGAGTAATAGTGAGGCTTTGGTTCGCGAACACCACTAATAATTAAAAGTTTAAATCAAATAAGAATATGTTGGCGTTCTCAAGCCAAAATAATTAGACAAACGCCCATATTGGTACAGCTCTGATCAATAGTACAAATCCCACTATACACTGTAAGACAGTGCCAGTAACATTTTCCAGTTTTCTTCTAGACAAATGCACGATTACTGCTCTTTTGACAGTGTAATCTAGATGTAAATATACTTAGAGCAAAGCACTGCTAGAGAATCCTTTTTGATATGCATTTCACATTTGTAGCACTTCATTACCAAGATGCTGGCAGTCTGATTATATCAATGTGAACAGACTGTTTTTTTTCATATGATACATCTGAGAATAGACCTGCTGCAATCAAACACTAGACTGAGTAAGGCAGCAAACCCAGACCTCTTTCAGAAGCTCAGTGCAGGGAGGGCACAGAACCGCTGTGTGCTGCTCCTCGTCCTTAAAAGGCAAAGGAAATAAATGCGTTGTGAATTTGAAAACCTACTTGGGGAAACAGTCAAGGACTTGCATGTGCTTGGGAGTGAAATAGAGAGTAAAAAAGGCTGATAAGACTTGAGGGGTGGTTAGAAGAAAGGAAAGATATGGGAGGTGAAGGGTATTAAACAAATAGATCTCGTCATACACACAGAGAACTGCTCAATACCTAACGGACTGTCAAGCCCGTATATGCAGCTGTTTTTTCAAACTTCATCAAAGAACATGACACACAGACTGGCCTGTTGCTTTTTTAAGGTCAGACATGACTTTTTGTGATGGTGTTTTGACATGCATGTTACATTTAAATCCTCCCCAGAAGTTCTTGTGAAATTGGAAGTTGTAATTACAACATGAGGTTATTTTGGCTGGAATAAAATAAATGTGCAATTTCTTTTTCACCTCTCAATAAAGACAGGACGATTTGTAGGGCTGTTATTTAGAGCAACAAGGACATGTGTAATTGATGTGAATATTATTACTGTTGTGCTGCCAGAGAGAACAACTGCTGAACTGCTTACTAGATGTGACAGGACTAAGTGATTGACAGCAGTGTTCACCTATCAGCACATAATAGGTGTAATATAGGGGTTGATTGGCTGTTGCCTGGGATGCGTCACGTCCGACTTCCCCCTTTCTGTCTGTGTTGACGGCGGTTGCAGGTAAGCGCGCTGTAGTTTAATATGCGGTTATTTTAAACTGATTTATGTTTAACTTCTAAAGCGTCTTTGTTTGTAGTGCGTTGTCTTGTTCTGGTACTGTTTCGGCGCTCCACTCATTTCGCTTGACTTGTCCCAGAAACAAGGTAACAAGGTCATTTTCAGTCATGACAATTTTCCTGCAATTTTGAATTTTCTTAAAAGCCATTTTGTTCACCAACAACCAAAGATGGTGCATATATCATATACGCACACCTGTATGAAACTTGGTATGCATATTGGTCTTGTCAACCCAAATAACTTTCACACTGACACCCATTAGCTTCACCCAACAGGAAGTTGGCCATTTTGGATTTTTTAAAAATTGCAAAAAAGTTTTCAAAAAAGTTTGAAAAAATCCAAATATGGTAAACATCATGCCAAGACATTAAATATTCAAAGTTTTTAAAGGATTTTTGATATCTCAAAAGATGTTGCCATGGTCAGGCGATAAAACAGTTAAAAAGTAGGAAACGGTAATCTACAGCATTCATTAAGCGATTTACTTATATTTTGCCATCAAACTTGGCAATATGTTTAGTTTGGTGCACTGATAACATTGGCATGACTATTGTAGGTCATGGTCATAACGCCACCAACAGAAAGTGTCACTTTAAACAAACTTAATAATAGTCCACTCACTTGGTCAGAATAATGTAGATTGCTCAGACATGGGTGTGGTAGGGGGCTCTGTAGTGCCTCATTTTAACAAAAGTGATGAGTTTAGATTTACCTACAGTTACCAAAAATACCCCTAGGGGATTTTTTTGTGATTGTTACCAAACTTGGCAAATATTACATCAATAAGACATTGAAGATGATACATTTTGAATGGATTTGTAAAATCTCAAACAGTGTTGCCATGGCAAGGCAATAAATTAAGGAAAAAAGTTGAAACATTAAGTGTCTCATATCTTCAGCATGCATTGAGTATTTTAGATCAAACTTCAGTTGTATGTTTGGTCCTTGGAACTGATGACATACATGAGACTGTTGTGAGTCACCGTCATAGCACCACCGACTCGCAAAAGGAAGTGCGTGTCCTATGACATTATTTAAAAGAGTCCTCTTAAATCTTTCCAATCTTTCCTTAAACCTGGTCAGAACACACTAAAGACGCTTGATGGATTGTTAATATCTCAAACAGTATATACTTTTAATAGTACAATATTTAATAATGTGTGGGTCTGAGACAACACTAACCCAATAAACCTAAACGATACTTGAAACACAGCAAAACAATGGTAAAGAATTGCCAAGTTTCCAGTTTATATCTGTTAAAGAAATACCCTGATGCATAAATGTGGCTATGACATGAGGGCAGTAATACATCCACACACACACAAAGCTATTTGGGACTATTTGGAAATGGACAACCAAAGACTGGCTGTAGGCCATTAATTCAATTGAGCAACAACCACAACATTTGTGTATTATTTGAGTATTACTTATTTCCTATAACCCAGAACATTTACAGCTCTGGGTCAAATGAGGGAAAATTATGGTTTATTCTGAACTCTCCTCGCAGGTGAACCAAGAGAACAGCAGTGTTACTTAATGATCCTTTGCCAAATCATCACACAAACACACACAAAACAGTCTACCCACCTCAATGACCATTATGTTTATGACTGTATAGACTGAAGGTAATGCTGTACCTGGGGAATAGAAATTTCTCATTGCTGAATATCCATCTACAGTTCAGCTCATTCACTTCCCTCTGTGTAACTCCATGTCTCCACAACTCATCACACATGCACACCTTTCTATATAGCAGATGTGCATACACCCAGACTGTGGGAGGTCTTCTATCTCTGCAAGTAAAAAAA
>JAZGTJ010013626.1:0-14808 GCA_036877575.1 Botia almorhae
AAAAAAATTGTTTTGAACGCTGATCTGTAATGTACTTGTTGAGTAACTATTTTTGGTTTATTTTTTAAACCAAAAAGTTATGAATTGCAGCTTTGACATGCTATAGCAGTATCTAGAATTTTTAATAGACCGTAATTTTTTACTTTGATAAGAACATTCATATTTGAGAAGGAATATTTGTGTTCACAGTGATCTTGATGCTAAGTCACCATGTTGTCCAGTCACGTGATTGGAAACTGACATCTGCTCGTCTAATTCTTGCACTTTTCCATGTCTTATGTTAAATACCTTTTGTTTTAGGATTTGTCATATTCTATACATTCACCTCATTTTTTTTGTATTTGCCCTGAGGCGTTTATACCTGGTTTCATTACACTAGATCCTTACTATTGAATTTGTGTCGTTTCAGAAGCTGAATACATGCCCTTTCGATCGCATAACCGGGTGTATCAAACACCCTTCCGTCTGGATAACTGACAGGAAGTTTAATGCAATGAAGGAAAAATAAACAAACGAATAAATCGGAGCGGAACGCATCACAGCATGGCCGGACAGGGCCAGTGGACTTCGGTTTATCTGAGAAGTGAAACTAATAAGGCCTGGCAAGCCGAGCTTTACAACAGAGGCACAGATCTGAGGTCAGTGGAGGCCTCTGCCTCCTGGACTTTAACTCTAGTTGTGACAGATCATGAAAGCGTTTTTTACGCGAAGCAGAGGCTTAAACTTCAGGCGTTAATTTGTATGTTTCTATAAAAGAAGCATGTGACTCATTCCCAGCTGTCAGGGAACGTTCTCAAAATGTTGGCTAATGTTCTATAAAAGTTCCCTCAAAATTATCCAAAAAGTTCTTGCAGTAACATTAGTAGAACGTATTCATAACATTATATATCGTTATACCAAAAACGTTATTGTTAAGTAGTTTAAAAAATTACATTTAAAAAATGTTACAGAATTAAGAAATTTTTATTATTGTTAGATGGGTTACGCAGTAGTTTTTTAAATTCTGTAACTGAATGCAGTTGTGTTGGTTAGTCATTTAAATACTGTGCATGGTCGCCAAAATGGCAAATTCCTGCCAAACTAAACTAGCAGAATTATTTCAATTTTACCTGTTTGTTTAAATTGTTGTGATGTTGTGATTCAAGAAAGCTATAATTAATATGATTTCAGTCTTTAATAATGATTATTTGTTTCGGTACATTGAGATATATTTTGTATTGGGGCCGCGTAGTAAAAATGACCCACATGCAAAAACATTGTTGATTGCAAATTGAGGCTGATCCGTAGTTGGTTAATTTTTAAGTGCCGATGACTGACGACTGAAACCTTGGCGAGACAGTGTGTAAGAAATGTTTGGACAAGATGTTGGAGGACTTGTTCAGTACGTGGTTTATTTTATGCTAACACTCATCTACATCAGCTACATGTGTTCTGCAGCCTGGCGGCCATTACGCTTCACGTTTAGATGTCCGTTTATAACACACAGCTGTGGTTTAACCCTGAACATGGTGAAAACAGAGAACTCTAACAGGTGACTAAAAGAGTCAGAATTAGATCCTTTAATTTAGCCTCGCGGAGTAACCTGACATCTGGAAGTTTTACTTCACTGTGATTTCGGAGCAGTTACGGCCTCTGAGCTCCTGAGAATGGATTTCATTCAGCCGCGAATCGGACAGCCGCGATAACATTAGCTTAAACGAAACGTGCGTTAATTTTCGAAGACTAGCTTTTCCAAAGCAATTTAGATTTTCTCTGTTTGTTGATATTCTTTTAAATGTGACAACTGTGACACACGTTTCCACCGCAGATGAATGAATGTGTCTCATTTCGTGCTCCCCTGAAACGGTTTCATCAAGACAGGTGCTTCCTGTGCTACCCTGACATAAAATTAAACACAAGTCCAGATGTGTTGCCTGCAGACCGTTCAGAAACGTCGGGCCGAGCATTTAATCAAAGTGCAGAAACACAAATATGTGTAACGCTGGTACAAGAGCACATTTGGAAAGTTAACTTTCTCTGAACCCCGCTAGCTTTTGTTATCTGACAGCGGACAGTAAATAGAACTGTCTGAATGTTTGCTGTTAATATGTGGAAGTGTTTGTGTTAGTTTCAGTTTGAGTGTAAAATGCTGGAGTCATGCTACTGGTTTCAATCGAGTTTGGTTTTACACCGTATGTGCACACACGCACTGGAAGCTGCTTTACTAAAACGTAACAAAAATTTGCAACTGTTTTTTGTTATTAAATGCTACAGTGTGTAACAGTGTTTTAATCCAAAGATTAAAATATATGTATCTGAGCAAAAGCTCAATTTGGGGACGTCCTCATTTGTACAAACATTGTAAAAAATAGTAAATAACGTTTTTTAATTGTAAAAATACAAAAAGTTTTCTGTTGGAGTTAGAATGTGGGTTAGGGTTAGGTTACATTGTTTGTAACACGGAGGAACACACAATGATCTTTGGAACGTTCTCAGATCATGTTGAGATAACATGAATCATCAGATCTTGTGAATGTTCACACTTGCTTGAGTGCATGTTGTCATCAAAGTGGGGTCATAACTGAAATTCAGGTATTTTTGTAAAGGCTTATGCTGATGATACAATGCTTAATAAAAAATAATATTATTTGAAAAAAACGCAAAAGCATTTCCACCTGCGGTCTCAGTTACGCTTATGCATTTGGTAGATGTTTTTATCCAGAGCAACTTAAAGTATATTTTTTGTGTATTTCCATTGTTATTATATATTGTTATTTATGACTCCTACACGTACAGACACAAAAGTGCTCCTCTTTCATTAAAGAAAATTTGCATTTCATTTTATCATCAAATGCCTCTTATGTTTGGTGAAACCACAGTTTCTCACCTTGTCATTTCAGAGTCGATCCCGGTCTTTAATTTGACTGTCTCTCTGCTGGTGGGGTGGAAGAGGGGCCTGTAGACTTCCTTGAACATCCAGTCGTATAATAAAGCTACGAAAGGTCAGCTGTGATTGATGCTTTGTTTGTCTCTGTCATTTTCGATTACTGGACTTCGTTGCTCTCAAATGAAATTGTCATATTCCGTCTTACACACAATTTTCTGCCTGACTGATATTTGCCCCATTTGTTTTTGCAAAATGTAACCAGCAGCAGGAAAAACACGTGTCTTATCGTTCACTGCGTTTATACAGTATGTTTGTTTGTGTTAGTCATTAGCCATAAAATGATTAATAAAATTAATAAAATTATTGATGCGCTGAAATGACTGTTGGTCCAAAATTGCCATTCTGTGACATGATGTCATTAGACTTTTAAAAGACGCTTCCCTAGTTGCACAGAAACGTGCAATGTGCGCTGTTTTTTGTGGGATGCAGCACCTCAGAAACGAGCCACAGTCTAAAGCTCACCGGACTATTCAGAGTTTGTGTGCCTTTAAATACATGTGGTACCATTTATTTCATCCGTACCGTTTGAAAGCATGAGAAAAATCACAAGCATGTTGAAAACGCCAAGGTATTAGTCAGGCCGTCTGCGTGCTTTATGAGAGCAACTGAGGGATATATAGCTCACCAGGACAGGATTAAAAAAGAGACCTGTGCCATTTGTGAAAATAGAGGTCACATGCACATAGGTTGTGTGATACGGCTAAAATCAAACTTTTAATAACCGGCTATAGATCATCCCCCTCGCGTGAATCTTAAGCTATGAGCTCAGTTTAGAACTGCGTTTAAAGCAGGTGTTGTAAAAAAGAAGAAAATAAACGTTATATCTGATTTGGGAGAAAGAAGCAATCGCGCATCATCATCTTTTTGCGATTATCTGTAAGAGTGAACAACCGTAACTGTTATATTTCTTACTGTTTCTCTCTCCCTCAAAGATACGTGTGAGCGCTGACACTCCCTTCGGATGCCCTGGGCCAGTATTTTTAGCCCTCATTTGTTTGAAGGGTTTTTAATCTGAGGACGTTGAAAAGTTGTACCCTCTGTGAAGTCGTCAATCACGGCAGGAAGAGAAGTGTGGGTTTGTCTGATTTGTTATCTGTTACTTCCCTTGCTGTGGAGAGAGAGTCTCCTAGTGTCATGCCCGTCCTTAAGGTCATCACTTGCAGAAGACCACTGCCTGTCAAACAGAGACCGCAACTTTAGGGGCTGCCTTTGTTGGCTCGGACAAATGAGGGTGACCTTTAACAATAAAATAGACACCCACCAAGAGAAATGAAACAGCAGTTTAAATTAAGAGCGCCAAGCGGCCATTTCAAACGCTTCCCGTTTGAACCGTGCGCGGGGCGACGGGAACAAAGAAAAAGAGCGTGAAGTTTTTGAAGTTGAACTTAATTATACAACACAGTGTGGCCGGCAGCCGTCAATAATAAAATCTACCCGGTCAGATATATTGATGAACGAGAGGAATAAAACTTAATGTGTCCTGAGGCGCTCCGGAGAGCCATCAATTATGAATGTTATCGACACGGCATACAGCAAAAAGAAATGGAATTATTTCACTTAAAGGCCGGGATGAGTTGGTCTTTTTTTGTCTGCCTGCAATGAATTACAAAACGCTTCCAGAAAATCATTTATGAATATTCTAGAAGGGCAGATGGATAAAATAAGAAGTGACTAGAGGCTTGGATGCGCGGCTGAGATTAACAGAGACTTCAGAAGGGTTGTGCGGAGTGGCGTAGTGTGATAGTTATTGATTGTGGACGTGTCAACGATGTTTTGGTGTATTTCAAAGGCACAGTCTACCAGTCACCAATGCTGCTTGTATGTGTTCCTGAGGCTCAGTTTGTAGAGCATTACGCTAGCAGCGCAAAGATTGTGGGTTCGATTCCCAGGGAACGCACGTGCAATGTGTCATTTGTACAATTTGCAAAATGTATAACTTGAATGCACTGTAAGTCATTACAGTAAGTCATAAATGTTTGGGGGTGTGAATGTTTAAGGGTGGGTCAAGCAGTGGTCGCTAGACTGTCGTATGTGTTGTTTTGGCAATTTTGGACACTTGTGAGTTACAGATGCTTAACATGTCACTAGCTACTTTTAATACATTGGTAATTTTGTGTTGGGTTATAGTTTATAGCCCTTACTATTATACTATTATGTTATTATTGGGAATAATGCTTTGAAATGAACGTATATGGAGTTTTCAGAATGAATCGTACTGTTTTGAGACAGCTGTTAAGATTTTTACAGTCTAAATAATGTGAACAGATTATATTTCCATGTTTTGTGTAATCCATTTTTTATTACTTTCCATGGCTGCTGATGTGTAATTAAAGTCTGGGAGATATTTGCTGGTTGGCCGGCGGTTAAGTTGAGCTTATTCTGGTACACTGTACTGGAGCAACTAAAGGACAATTTATTGCCGTCTCTGTTTCTGCTTAACGGACTGGAGGTAACAACCTCACAGGTCTTCGGTTCAGACCTCAGAACGTTTCTGTGAGTCTGTCTCTTCTTCTCCTCACACCCCTTTCACTTTTACCACATATAAGATGAATTATTGAAAGCTTTAAGGTTTCGGAAATCCTCTGAATTTTAAGCACTGTTTCCATCTTTGTCAACTTCAGAAGGCTTTACTGGAGCAAACCCGCATCTCTGTGTAGCTGTGGGTGTGATTGTGTTAGTCAGAGTGTGTTGCTGCTTTAGACATTGACAGGCCTGAGGCCCACTTGCTTATGCGCTTATTCCTGATGGTGAGTGTATTACTTGTAACTTTATATCATTGTAGCTCAGTAACTTTGTAATATGTACAGCACTTTTCATGGTATTGCTGTCCTATGATATATCACTTCATTGTTTTCCTCACCTTGTAAGTTATTTTGGATAAAAGCGTCTGCTAAATACCTAAATGTAAATATATTAAACATGAGGTCGGAGGTATAGTGGGATTCACAGTCTAAAACCATTTGTATAGCTGCTACTATTTTGCATTTTTTAATTCAATACAAATAGTTTCATATCAATAGCTAGGAAAAATAAATGTAAAAATGCAGTTTTCTTTCAAGGATTTTTGTGTTTTTATAAATGCTTCATGGCGTCTTATGTGCTTTAATAAAACTAAGCAAACCTTACTTTTAGTAGTTTGATTTTTTGTCACAAATTCGCATATTTGAAATTTTCAAATTGGGTTTTCCATTGTAACGTCTCTTTTTGTAACAGTCAGCATGTTTCCGCATTTAAATTAGATTTCGGCTCTCCAGCTTTTGGTTCCCACTGTACGTGCGGGCTGTGGTGTAGAGGTCTGCTGAAATATCGTTAAAGTTGCGACATAAAATGGTGTATGTGCTGTTGGGATTCGGCCCGTTTCCCGCAGGCTGAGAGTGAAGATTTAGAGGTGTGCTATGATGGCGGATCGGATGATGTTGCTCCTCGCTGTCGAATATTTAAAGCAGAGAGTCTCAGCATGTGTGATAATGCTTTACTCATCTGTGGGGCTCATGCTTCACGACTCTGCCCAGCATGCGTGCATGCGCTCCAATAATTGAAAAATCATGTATGGGGTGAGAGATATGTGCAGCACAGAGCTGAAGAAATATCATCAGTCACTCAATCTCTTTTTTATTTCGCTATCACCCCCCTCTTCCCTCCCACTCTGCCGCAGCGTCCTTTGTCTGATCCGGGCTTGAGCGCGTGAGTCTGGATGGATGGTAATCAGAGACGGAGTGGGTTAAAGGTTGAGTTTAATATAGCAAAATTAATTTACTTGATTCCTGGAGTCAGATTATAAATCTTACTTATGGTGAACTCCGCCCTTCTTTATCACAGCCCGAGCTCATTTATCTAGCCAATAAAACTGGCCACATGTGTAATAATTCCCCCCTCGAATTTAATTTTCCCCACGTGTTAATTGCGAAGAATGGCCCGGGTCACTCAAAAAACAAATCAATAGCTCCAAAAGATATATTCAGATGTGACCCAGAAAAGCATTTTCCCATTTTTCCTATTGATTTTTTATGTTTTGCTTTCTTGTGCAAGATTATTTTATGTAAAACGGATGGACGCGAAATGTTTTTCCGCAGCCCGCGGAGATTAATGCACAGTACACTTTAGAAACATTTGTGTGATTTCGTTTCCTGCAGTTCAGTGAGGGGTCAGTCTTTGTCTTAATCTTGAGCCGAATTTGTTTTAATGCATTCTTACTGTCCGTGGACGCTTGCCAAATAATCTCTTTTAGTCTCGTGTCCAGAAATAATCAGTAAAAATGGCATTCCGTGATTAGCAAAGAAAAACCTAATATCTGAGTCTCACCACTGTCTGATAAAAAGCTAATGTAAGTCGAACCCAGTTTGACTTGTATTCGTTGACGGCTTGGTTCTAATCTGACCCACTAATTCTTTTTTGCAATGAGCTACAAAGTCAGCAGTCGCTTTTCCCTGCATTTTGGTGTTAGCGGTTTTAGCGTAGCTAAAGAGCTGTATCTAAGCCTGTATTGGTATTACGGAGCCCTGTTATCTGTGTGGGCTATTCCAGCATGCGCTGCAAGGTGACCCACCTGGCCACACAGGGGGCCTGGCCACCTGGTTAAATTCTGCTGATGTGTCCAGTGAATAAAGCTTCTCTGTAAAGCGCATTTGGTCACAGAGATAACGAGCGTTTAGGATGGATAGATTCTCACATTTATCAGTTTTGCCTGTGTTGTTTGTTGTAAATGTTTATCTTGAAATAATAAAGTGTGTGTTTTGTTTACGTCCCTTACAGCTAATGGCATTAACCTTCTACTTGTCAGAAGAATCAGACAACAGAGAGAGAGAGAGAGAGAGAGAGAAAGGTGTGCTGAATACCTGGACTACAAAGAGAGAATGACTTCATGTTTCTCATAAAAAGGGAGGAGAAGAATCTTTCAGCCCAAAGCCCCTTGTGTATGTAGGATTACCATGATGGATAAGGTGATTACAATATGGTTTGCCAATTTCTCCCAGGCAGAGCCCGTGTGTTGACTGAAATAGGATTTCCTCATTCAGATTGTTGTGAAAAGTTCTCGCCTCTAACCCTGAACCCTGGTGAAGTTTGGAACATCTATCAGATTCACCCTCCAAAATGAGATTTCCTCTGACTTGTTAATTTTGCATGTGAGTATGGCCTTTCGTTCATACCTGCAGGCCACTTAGGGAGGGCTCTGTTATTCATTCTTTTTTGAGTTAATTCATCTCTCACTCCCTGTATGTACTTTTGCCATCGATAATTTTCCTGTCTTATATGAGCTGCAAACAGAAATTCAGCCATCCATGTCCATGTTTAGCCTCCCCAGATAAAGGGGATAGTCCATCTGGAATGTTTGTGAATATACACAGACCACTTCCATGCAGAATGGCCGAGGATGTCCGTGTATATTTGACTTCCTTCTGTTGCAATTTGCAAGTGAATTCCTCTAGTGAGGTGTGTCACCTTGAAGAATGACTCTTGGCCCCTGGGACGGCGCCAAACAACTCCGTCATTCAAAATGATAATCAGCCGTAGCTGGAGAAATATCTTGCGCATACCTTTAATGGTCTTCGGTGATTAGGTTCGAAAATGAAGGATCATTTTGTCCATTTAGATGGAGAAAAAAAATGCAGGATTGGATGCTGTATTCACTAGCCAAAAGAGAGGTCAAATAAATCAGCATTCCTGTTTCTCTTCATTATTTCTTTTTTTATTCTTTGATTTAAATGACTTCTGGAATTAAAAGACAAACTGCGATGTTGTTGAAAATGATAACGCGCTGTGTTTTCAAGGTTAGTTTACCGCCTGTTTTTTCCCAGAGTGCTTTTAGAGATGTTGTTCATTAATATCTATTTACATTTATAGTGGAAACCCTCTGCAAGCATTGTTTTTGCGCGAATCTGTATTTGCCATCGCATCGCATTTAATGCGCGCATGTACGGGCGCATTTCTCCAGGTGACAGATTGAACGAGAGTGCTGTGGGTTGAATGATGGGGGGAACATGGCGATGGGGAGCGTTTGCTTGATTCTCATTGGCGGAGAGGCGCAACCGAGAAAATGAGGGCTGCAGCAGCAGCATTGCAGCAATATGAATGATACATTACATGATTGTCTAAGACTGAACCTCAAGAAGCATGCGGACTGCAGATGCCGACTTCCTCCTGCCGTGTCAGTCTCCATTTTCAATCTCTGTGTCCTCCCTTTGCTGTGCTGTGGGACGGCAGATATCTGCAAAAGTCAAATTTTATGGAACGACAGTGAATAATATTTTTGCTGTTTTTTTAAGTTTGTTGAGTTTCAAAAACGTTTTTGGTCTTGCCAAACCTTATATATCTAAAATACTTTTATCTGCATTTAAAATGGAGTCACAGTCACATTGATTTAGTTTTTTTTCCAAAGTCTTTTATTCTGTCTGTAATTGACATGATATCTCATAATGTGAATTATAGACAGAAAACACTGTAGATCATTTATATTTAGATCATCAAAAAAATTATTTATATTCACTTTTAAGAGATGTAGCATGTAGCAACAGATTTGTTCCTCTGGATAATGCAAATGTGTCTTCTGACAATGTTTTTTGAAGAAATGAATCACCAGCTTGTTTCACTGGATAGTCGTGTGTTCACATACTGAGTCAACAATTTAAATGCTGCGTTCAATTGATGAATATGAATTTTAGAAAGTTTTTGTTGTGTCCCCCTTTTGCTTTAAAAGGAACCTGATGATCCATGTCACGCCAGCATCACCTGACGTTTTTACAGTATTGCTTGATTTTAAAGAAACAAGAAAATCTGTAATTAGCATGTCACCAACTGGATGATTCCATCTGTGAACTCGGTACAGTGCAGAATCTAAACTATTTCATATTCATTTTAGGTTGTAGTGCTTTATTTCTCTATTTTATTGTCAAATTTTATTTCAAATTTTATTTTATAAATTTCATTTATCATTACGTTTAAATACACCCAGTTAATAATTAAGGAGATACATTGAGTGAGAAGCATTTAGCTTTCATCGCCGTAACTTTTCATTGTCGTCGTTCTCTCCTCTCGTATTGCCTCATCACTACGGTTAATAAAAAGCCTGGCCAGGGCTTCTAAAAGCCACCACTGTACTGAATAGGCCTGATTAGAAAGTCTAACCCCTGTGAACTTTCCATGCATTTTCAGCCTGTATCAAACAGTGGTGTTGATCGAAAAAAATCAGCAAATATTCCTCGCCTTAATTTTTTCGCTTGCGTTATTGCGGCACCACAACCGTGCGGCTTTTTGCTCGTGGGTGTAAATGGCGCCTTTTATCTTAAACTTTGATATTTTGCTATTTTATCAAAATACCTTTGATATTTTATCCTGGATTTCTTTTAGGGCGGCAAATATACACAATTAAACGGAATTGCGAAGAACGTGCATTAGCAAAGAATGGAACTCGACGCCCTGTCAGTTTTCGAGCGAATATAATGGAGAATGCATGTTTGAACATTTAAACGCCGCGCGGGTTTGGCTGTGGTTTATTAATTGATGGTAAAGGAAAAATGGAAGCGGATAAAAATATTCCCGGTGAGATTCCGTTCTGTGAGGAATTCCGGTTGAATATTCAATTTTCAAGAAAAAATAGAAGAGAGAGAAAATAGAAACATTATTCGTTTGCTGTACCTAGGGCTGTTTGCTCTTTTGAGGGACTTAGCAAATAATGCTAGTGTGCTAGAAGGATTTTGTTGTTGTTGTAACCCGCATCCACCCCCCCACCCCCCCTTTTTTTGCTTGTGATTGAAACCAACCAACGAGAATGACTGCCACAGACTGATGACTTTCAATATGCTTGCGTCTCCTGCAGTAGTGAGCTGGAGGGGAGGGGGGCGAGCGGTAATTCATAACTGCTTAAAATTGCGCGCAGCCCGGGCAGCAGCTGTCGGAGGGTCTGAGTATGTAAATGTGCAGATAGGGAGTTCACCTCCACAGTCCTCCTCCTCCTCCATCCCGCATCAGTCAGGCCTCCTGAAATCATCAGGGGTTCTTTCATTATACGCTGTTATTTACAACATCAGGACAAATTACCCTGGCAGGCCCGGCTGCCTTCTTCTGGGCAGCGTGGTGGCAGCCAACTGGGCCTCAGCGCTGAAATCTTATTGTAAACATTACAGGATAAATCTCACGATTGAGTCCATCAATCTCTCTGCTGTGTGGACGGCCGCCGCCAGCGCTGCTGAAATTGTTAGCCGCGAGTCCGGTTTTTAAATATCTGTGTGAACTCAGTGGAAGGTTGTGCTTTACTTTCTCTCATTCTTTCTTTCTGTCTTTCTTTCTTTCTCTTGTTGGCTCTTAACTTCTTATTGCTCTGTATCTTTCTTGTAATGCCTCCGTTTCATCCTCTTGCGCTTTACCTCATCTTAAATATGTTCCTTCTAGACATAGAACAGAATAATAAGCAAATGGATACTTTGCTTTTAAGTTTGGGTTCGGTAATCTGTGTTATTTTTACAGCGCTTCACTCTTGTCGTAGGTTAACAATCATCTCATGCGTGTCTTTTCGTTTCTTCTGAAGACTTTGAGTAGAAACATCTGAGACGGAGTTGATACTTAAATGAGCAATTTACAACTGAGCAATGAAAGAGAAACCTTTAAGCAATAACATATGACTCTGTATTCTGCCATTCTCTCTGCTGTTCTGCAGTACAGCTTCTATCTTTTCAGATAACGTTTCCAATCCCAGTTCTGTGGTCTAATTGGGAAGAGTATGGATCTCCTCTCTGTTGGTATGATAAGGGCTTTAACAAGTGGACAAGAGTTATGAGTTTACCTTCAGTTTAATCCAGGCCTTCATCCTGCTTTGACCAGCACTGGTTTCTATGCGAATGTTTTTTCTATCACGATAGATTAAACAAACACAAAATGAGGCCGGCTTTGAAAATAGAGAGCTTTCTTCTTTATTCGTGAAGGTGCACCTGATCGTTCTCTATTGAGGACTTATTCGACCCTCTGTCTCGAACCCTTTTCCTTTTAATAAGAAGCTCAGTAACTGACCTGTCATCCTCCATCTTAGTCTTCATTTCAGCCCTCATGTTTTTATAATTAAACCAACGGCATAGGGTTGTTTTTATTTTTATGTGCTTATCTTTTAAGAGAAAAAAATACGTGTGTGTTATAAGTGTGTCCTAGTGTTTAGGATGTGTAAAATATCTGACATTCTTGCCATATTTTTTTGGGTGTTTAGTGGTAATTTTAGGCTGGTTGCTTGGAGTCCCTAGAACTCTGTTGTTAATATTTTTATTTATTAACAACAAATAAAAATAGTAGAACAGTTTCTTTAATGGTATATATCAAACGATGAACGTCACGTAAGTGAAGTAGTTAGAGACTTAAAAATGTTTAAATAACGTTCTTATAACCAAGCAATAATATTAATAAGACGCATAAGAGTCTGGATGTTTTGAATGTTCCTAAAATGTTCTAAATGACATTTTAACGTTTTAGTTACTTAATGGAAATTAACATTAGTTACAACAACAAGTAACAACACCAGTACAACTTAAAAATGTTAGCAGGGAATTCAGTAAGTGAATAAGCCGACTGGACTGAACTAACTATCAGTGTATTTGCATGACTGTGCGCGCATACTCAAGCTCGTGTCTGTGTATCATGAGATTTATAAATATCTGTTTTTCGTGCAATGATTAGTGTCCAAACATCTAGCACTAATTGGCAGTAAATTACATCCCCAGTATGAAATGAAGGGCAGAGATCACACAGTCCATGAGGCAGGTGTGTGAGCGATCTGCAGATATCACATCTCTTTGAGGGGGAGGGGGGGTGCTCTGTAAGACCCTTTTGGGGAAGCAGCAAGGAGTGGGCGGTGGGGGTAATGTCCAATGTGACATAATGAACACTGAAGATATGAGGAATACAGATGGTAGGAAAAATCAATAGCGAATGCATTGGATTTACCACAGCACAGCTCGCTGTCATTAAACATAAAGATTTGCTTTGCTTTGCTGTATAAAGAACATCATCGTGTCCAGAATGTTTCAGAATGTCCACTCTGCATGACGGCTTGTGTGCTGTGTCTTACTTCAGTATGATGTGTTTAGAATCAGTGTTGTAGTTAATTGTGAGTACAGTTCAGCAGAGTGATGGTTGGTTAGGTGTTTTCTTAAACTAGTTCAAAATGGCCTTTTCTCTCTCATATGTAGCTTTGGCAAGCTCAGTTCATTGCATTAAATGTACAGAGTCTTCATTATAGTGAAATATTGAAATACACTGAAACGCAGAAATTTCAGGTTAGAGATACAAAGATTAAAAGGAATAATAATATATAATCTGGAGAATAAAACACTATTATGGTAGAATACCGACAACATGAAATATATATGTACATAGAAATGTAATATGAATTAATATAAACATGAACATGAATGTGTCTGTGCATAACAAAATAAGTGATGTGTAAATAAATTCGTGCACATAAAATTATTAATAAAATAAATGTAGGTGCATATGAAGTATGAACGAGTGCAACACAATGGTTAGTGAAATAATGAAAAATCTTCATCACAGACTGGCACGTCCCTCATGTCAGTTTAATTAAATCTGCCTCGTTTTGATGAATTGAGCCAAATTCATTAGCACTGAGTGTGTGGCCGGCCTGGGTCACGAGCAGTCACTGCAGCCAGTCCCACCGCAGAAGGGTGAGGGGTTCGAAGACCGGGAGGGGTCACTCAGAGAAACTTTGCTGCTTCTTAACTTAATAAATCATGACAGCCCAATCATGGGCCTGCCTTTGTAGGGTTAGCCTCTGCAGATGGAGGAGCGCATGAGAGAGAAGGTGCGACTCAAGCATCTAGTAAGATCTCCAGGAAGAGAGGGGGCGGCGTGGAGGGCCTCAGCAGCAGGAGGGAAGGGGTCACAGGCAAGGACCACAGGGGTATCTAAAGCACTTCCATCTCCTGCCATCTCCTGCCGCTTCAGATGGGAGAACATGATAAAGCTCCTGCCAGGATAATAGGCCCCAGCAAATGTCGGGGCCTGTGAAGAACACGGGGCCAGATCAAGTAGCTGAAGCTAACTTCGGGGAGAAAACTGAAAGCCAGGAGCCGGGGCCTGCGGCTCGGCCGCGTAGGGGGCTCAGCGAAAGGGCGGGTGTGTGTATGTGACAAAGGCCGTGGATGAAGGAGAGAGCCACCTACAAAGCCCAGGCTGTCTGGCAGGATTTGGGTGCTGTCTTGCTGGTGGAGATGATGCTTCTCTCTGATATCTTGGAGGAGATTATAGCAGGAGCGAGAGGATCTAAGAAATCTCTAAACATGCAACTCCTCGCACCTGCAGCCACACGGGTCCATGTGTAGGAGAGAAGGATGCCGGTGTACGAGAATTTGGGAGATATGTTCAGTGTGACAGCTAATGTCTCTTTCTCATTCTGCCTTTGCTTCATTCCACAGGGTTTATATAATGTCCGCTCTCTGACACGGGGGCGTGGCCTCCTCCGTTACAGACTCATTTGTTTTTTTCCACCTCCTCGACGGCTCCGTTAAAAAATCTTGTGGGAGTCTCGTTTCGTTTATAAGGTCTATTGATTCATCTCTTGCCACAATCTGTTATGCCTTTGTCTTGCCTTAAGTGTCTCATCTGTACTATTCATGAACGTTTCTCCGTATATCAAACTCATGTTTGCTTTAGGACATAATAGATACGTTTCCATGTTCTTATTTATTCCTGATCTGCCATTTGCGCCCCTAGCAGACGGTTTGAGAGAGATTAGAAGGTGGCGTGGTATAAAACAGCCCTACAAAGCAGCGCATACACTGACCAGACTGTCTCATGCTCTCCAGGGTCATGAGCAAAAGCAAGCAGGATTTATGAGTGGTTACTAATAGTGATCAACCCGAGCAGTCTGCACGTTTAGAGCATTA
>JAZGTJ010013627.1:0-14807 GCA_036877575.1 Botia almorhae
GCAGGTGCACCAATGCCTGTTATTACCCAGAATTCAGCGGGGTGAAGCTCAAACACACACCTGTGGTCTCCCGTTGGCACGCTCACTACCTACCCCCCAATTTTACTCCCGCACATTAATACACACACTGATAAACACTCTAATACCCAGAGTGTGCTTTCATGTGTCTCCTTCCATTTTTAACTTTTGCCTTTTCTCTCATGTTCTCACGCTCATTTCTCTTAATCTCACACGTTTTTTTGCATCATGTTTTTATAAACGTTAATAATTACACAAACACATAATTCCACATAATGTATTTATTTTAAATAATCCACGAAGCATTTTTCAAATGAAATAAATAGCTCACTCTGTAATGTAAATCAATGTCACAGAATACAAACATGGTTATGTTTTCCAGTTTTTCCAACACAAAACTAGAAATGTAGTCCCAGAAAACGTTCTAAATCACTGTTATTTTTATTTTTGTTGATCTACCCATTGGAAACAGTGAACCATCTAAATCAGTTCACACACTAGATAAAATAATTTGTTTACTGATGCTGTTCTCAGATAATCCAAATAATGACAAAACTTTCTTAACCATTGTTTACTTGAAGAACTTACAACTCTTATTTGCTGCCATTTAACTGCAGTATAAAATAGTGTGATATACAGTACCAGCCCAACTGTTCAAGTTCATGTAATGTCTGCTGCTCTCCTCCAAGAAACATTTTAACAAACCCAATCTTACAAAAAATACAGAAGCTAGAAGAAGTGCCAAAGAAGCTCAATAAATGCCCTGCTTATTATTTGAGTGAGATTGAGGATGAGAGGAAATGTGAGCTGTCATGACGACATCTCGAGGGAGATCAGGCTAAAGCAGGGCATCTGTCACTGGCCCATATCACAGTGTCATACGTCCACACTAATGCACCAAACAACAACATTCACATGAGCGCGACGCAATCAGCTCCCCTGAACAAACATTCAATTACCTCAGCCGAGCATGAACATCAAAACTGTCTCCGTTTGATTGGTGCCCCTAATTAGCTTGACAGCAAAAATAGAAATGGCATCTAGCTTGACATCAAAAACAGAATGACTTCTGACAAACACAGGAATACTTTTATTCCTAAGTTAGACATCTGACCTCACAAACATGGAAACGGCTAACGATTTTAGGTTGTAAGAACATTTCCTTAACGTTTCTGTGTAGTAACAAACTTAAAGTTAAAATGTCATTTTAAATGTTCCAGGAACATAGCCAGGTTTTTAGACTGTATTAACGTCATTTACGTTTTTAAATGTTTCAACAATTTTATAATACCATTTTCATGCTAATGTTTTTAGAGGGTGAAAAGTAACGGAATTATTTTATTTAAAAAAAAGAAAAACAATTTCCCACAGTTTGCAGGATATGCCACCCAGAATCACATGATCATTAATGGCTGAGTTACTTGGTGGTCATATGCTTCACTAACAGTGCTGTGGATGAGGCCTTCATGAAGGGATTACATTTATAGCCTTAAATAGCAACCCCTTCCCACACTGTACTTAGAATTTGTTTATTCAGTGTACTAAGTTACTAATACTTAGAAGTTGATGGAGTCCACATAAGAGACACATAAGCGGAGGTCAGGTTTGTGTGGCTAAAAGCTACTTGTGGTAAAAAATAACAACAAAGATTGCCGTGGGTTTGATTTGTCTGATTTAATCACTAACCCCGTCAAGCACAATATTCAATATAAGAAACCAAACAGCTGCTGCAATTAAAAATGTATTACGCGCCACATTTCTCTAAATCCCAGAATAACCAATCTCCTCTGTAACATGAAAAAAACATGAGAGGAAATGTAATGATTTTATCCATCAAAAACCTGAACAAACACGCCAGGTCACACTTCAGACAGACAAACAAACTCTGTGAGATAGCGGACAGGTCATCCGGCATTACTACATCTTCATCCATCATCATCATCTTCAGGTGATGTACACATACGTGTTTACAGAATCAGCAGTACTGTAGTTTTAGTGCAATGTGTAATAAATCTATTCCTATACAACTTTGCTACGAAGAAAACCATGAAAACAATGAACAAAATAATAAATAAATAATCAAACACATATTTTAAGTTAAGTAAAGTATTAGGTTAAGTATTTGAAGGTTTTAGATTAGCCTATAAGGGGAAATAATTGTCGCAACATGTATTTTCATAACTCAAATGACTCCACATGTGACCCTTCAATTACATGTGGTTTTCTTATTACAGTATGTACATGTATGGTATTTACATATGAACCTGCATTGAAAGAACTATAAGAATATACTGTGTGTAAATGGCAGAGATAGAGGAATGCATTTCTCAGGATTCCACTAAGACGCCATCACAGTGTCCTCTCTCATGCCCAAAGGCGGCCAGGGCATGATGGCAGGTGTGTGGAACGGGCCTGCTCGAGGGGGTCCCAGGGTGACACGCCTCCGCCCCGTCCATAGCTGATGCTTTCTGACGTTCAGGCCCTTTTTCACGAGAACAGAGCTGCAAAATTTATCGCACTTCTTAGTTCTCCGTTTTTTTTTGAGACTCACAAATAAATAACAAAATCAACACACTGACTCAAACCACTCGATTAAAGCAAATAAATTTCACAGGAAGAAAACAAACTGGACTCGACATGAACAAACTCCAGCAGCTTGGCCCTGGAGATCAACACGCAGAGAGATCAACACACTGCTCCGAAGAACTCGCCAACCAGCAAAGCTACGGACGTAATATCAAAACAATGGGCTGTCCATTAACATGTCCTGTGTGTAATTCTCTCAATGCATTTCCATACACTGTCTCTAATATCCTCCTTATGCAGTGACACATCACTCATGAATGATTGACCCATTCAGACGTGACATTGGCACCCGCTGGACTCTCTTCAGACATTAACAGCGCACCAGACGTGACTGCGCGGCCCATCTCTCCGTCACTCATTGTCCTTTTATCGTTTACCTTATTAAAGCCTGACTGATGGCTGTCATTCTTTCATCCATCAGAGTGTCTCGCCCAGCCCGATATTAAACGTAATACATTCTTTCATAGCCGAAGTAAGCAGAAATTATTAAAACTTTACTATGTAACCTAATCCTAAGAACTACAGTGTGACACTCAGTATACTGTTTAAAATCTATTAATGGTTACTATTAATAGCTTCTTTAACAGGAATGTGATCAGGGATGGAAAATAATGTTCACCGAGGCAAAAAAGGCTTCTGTGAGTGAGAAAAAAAAAACACTTTTTAAAAAAAAACTTTCTGTTTTAGGAATTGTAACAACACATGGTTTGAAGCTATTTATAGAACTAGCAATTATTAGAAAATAAAACAGCAGTTAGTCCCTTGTCCGAATGTTTTTTAAAATAAGGTTAAAACGTTTACGCAAACCTTTTTAATAAAGTTTAATGTATAAAGAGTTCTACACCTAAATAATGAATAGAGCTTCTTGGAAAGATATTTAAATGATGTGCATTCACACGAGAAAACGACTCCAGACATCAGAGGCCTAAAAAGTTTGTTAAACACGGCCTCCGATGCTAGCATGTAAAACGCCGGGTCACGTGATCAACAGCGTTTTTTTCCACTAGGCACAAAATATTTCAGCCATCTTTCATATTTGTGTGACACACACACACACATTTACTTGTCATGTCACCACACAATCCCACGCTAATGTAGCTTTTACACACATTATTCAATATTCATCCGCAAGCTGTCACATAATATGCTTCTTCCGCCAACTCAATCACCCAACGCTGGTTAACAGCTGACAGAGCAAAGCAACCCTAGCGCCCAATCTCCCCCCTCAGCTAACCCAGCCACTGTGGAATGGAGGTTTTTTCTGAGGGGCTTCTATGTATAGCCGTCTCGAGCGTCGCCCGTGAGGCCACATTCTGTGGACGCTTGTGGCGGATGGTGCCGTTTACAATCTGTGGCCTCCAGTGATTGTTGGTCAGGAGCGTCTGTGTAAAAAATAGGAAATAATGATGGGCTTGGTGCTCATTGTGCCTCTTCATGGTATTAAGGGTCAGCAATGAATGCCGAGCTAAAGACACAGAACTTGTAAAACGGAGCTCAGAATAGCCTTTGAGTCTTTTAAGATGAGAGAACAACAGCTCATGCTGATACAAGTGACATTTTATATGAAGTTTAACGAATGAGAACAGTTCAGTCTATTACTAAAAATATCATGGTCTGTTTACCGATATAAAATGGAAAATCTATGGTAAACTGAAAGGTCACTACCACGAATCCACTCCTTCCAGTACCATTTTACTACTATGGTAGTGGCTAGTCACCCAAACCATCTGATACTGTCACCAGGCCCTGATAATGCCACAGTACAGTTCTGCTATATGGGTTTGTGATAGAAGTGGCAATACTAAATTAAGGGGATCATTTATCCAAAAACAAAAATGATTCCATCATTTACCCTCTTGTCATTTTTAACCTGTATGACTTTATTGCTTCTGAGAAACACAGACAAAGATATTGTGACCCCCAGTGGCACCCATTGGCTTCCATTGTATGGACACCAAACCAACGAAAAAACACTGGAAATGACATAATGATGAGTAAATGAGGGAAAAGTTTCATTTTTGTGTGAACTCTCTCTTTAAATTAAATACATTTCAATATAATCACTAACAGAATGAAAGAAAAAGTTACATTTTTAAAAGTGTTAACACGACTTAAAACACTAAAATATTACTTTAATTCACAGAGGATTTACTGACAAACATGTTTGGGAACTGATGTTCTACATACAGTATATTTTGGCATATGTGAATCAATATCTAACATGTTCTCACACTAGTTTCTGGGCGCGTACTCCTCCCCTCCCCTCAAGCAGTGATTAATGAGTGAGCGGAGATTGTGTTTGAGAACCGGCTTTTTATGACCCTGCAGCAGTTAATGGCTAAATGTCAGTCATTAAGACAGCCTGTGCAGTTGGTATTAACTTTCCACTCACAGTCTGGGTTACATAAAGACACACAGAGCAAAGATGGAGATCCTCCAATCTGGGAACAAGAGAATGGACGATAACCACAGAAGTGGGCCAAAGATACAGACATTATTAAATGGTGACAACGAAACGATCCCAGTTCATTTATTCACATTTATGGCGTGAATTTGACGTCAGATATTTTGAACGGCTGAAAATCGAAGCGCTAGAGGTATAATGTTTGGAGTTTGCGTCCATGCGTGTGGGCATTGTCTTTGCATTACCCTGCGTGGGAGGCTGTATTAGCTCACCTGTGCAGCACAATGCCTCATGTCCCCGCGGTCACACTCAATTAGCCGCCACTGAGCGCGTGCAGGGCCGCCTCTCTTGTTTGCAGCCATTGGCTGATGGCCCCAGCGATAGCATTGAGCTGCTGTCTCCTCTCTAGCCGCAGCATGCAGCGTTCTGTCTGCAGATGGCTGGGACGATAGCATTCACAACTGCACCGGGACGCTTTCATCTGCTGCACATCTCCCGGCCCGATGCCAGGCACAAGCAAGAGAGCGCACGAACTGTATCCGGCCACCCACTGCCTCACTATGGCCTGTCCAAAGCAGAGTTAACACAGGTTAGGACGATGCGTTACACAGTCACAACACAGAGAACAACAACATGGGTCAGAATGTAAACAGGGCTCACTGGAGCTCACGCTTGATAATTGATAGACAAGTGACAGGAAAGAGTTCTCCTCTTATCCTTTATAAGAATCCTATAAAATTGTCCTGCAGTCACGGTCAGCAGGGCTGTTATCATGATATGCTTTCAGTATTTACCCAGTCAACAGGGAATGTTCTCAGAACATTGTCTAACGTTCTCTAAAAATCTCTTAAAGTTACCAAAAACATTTTTGCAGTAAGATTAGTGGAACATTTGTCTAGCGTTATGCATCATGCATTTCAAAAACGGTATTAGAAAAAAACTTTAAAAAGTATTTTATTTAAAAAAGTATATTAAAAAAGTAAAAAAAGTATATTATTAAAAAAGTACTTAGTGGAACATTTATAAAATGTTACAAAATTTCAAAATGTTTCAATAACGTTCTTATAACCAAGCAATAATGTTAATAAAATGTCTAAAAAACTGGATGCTTTTAAGTTTCAAAATAATGATTTTTTGTTACTTAGTGGAAACATTACAGAAACATTCTCACAACCTAAAATTGTTAGCTGGGCCTTGTCTAAAGGTTTTAAGCATATCATTTATCCACTGTGAAATTGAAATTGGTTTGCCCAATGCTTGTTTTCTTTTTGGATGTTTGGATTTCACAAGATTGCAATTTGGGATGTAATATAGTGCTGCTTTTTCCAATGCCTTGTGCATTAGACTCTGACCGTAACTAAATGTTACATTCATTCTATTTTAACCATGAATTTGGTACTAACTTAAAATAGTCAGTTAATCACATTGGTATAAGATGAAACTAGGCAATAAAAGACAGTGTATTAGTGTCCAAAGTCCAAAGTCCTCAAACACTGCATTTAGCATCCTTCGTATGTGGCCCACTGTGTACTATAAGGTGAAAATGTCTAACTCCTTTAAAGACAACAGTAGCAGGGCACCCTGACCTTTTCTAAGATGTCATTTAGTGTTAAATATTAATAGATTTGTTGGGGGCAGGACCCAATGGGTAGCACCCATACAACACAGAGCCATGCCAGCTAACAATTTTAGGTTGCAAGAACATTTCCCTTACGTTTCTATTAAGTAACAAAGGCATTAAAAAATTTATTTTGAAAGATTTAGCAATGTATGAAACACTTGGAAACCATACATACAATATGAAAACTATGAGAGAACATTCTGAGAACATTCCCCATTAGCTGAGATGGTGCTCATGTTTGAATCCAGGTTGTGGCATTTCCTGATTGTATTTACACATTATTTCCTGTCTTTTCTCTACTGTTTCAACATGAAGGACAAACAAAGAATATGCACAATTTAAATGAAAAACATGTTATAATGGCAATAATTCTCTCCACTCTTGTGTGTGTGTGTTAATGATGAATCAGATTGCACGCTTGACTGTCAGTGGGTCTGGATGAGTTTTAAGAGCAACAACCTTCTCCCTAATAGATGACCACTTAAACAGTCATCGCTCACCCAGCACACATCATTATCTGTGAATGAATCATTGGATTATTCATTAAAGACACTTTTACCTGGGAAGAGGTGACAAATCCAACCAAAGGTCACCAATGCTTCTCATGACTGACTTCTGTTCCGCACCATCTGGTCAAACTCATATCTTACAATCGACATTTTTACCACTTGGGGTGCTGTGGTGTAGTAGCCAAAGCTGGTAACTGAAAGGTTGCTGGTTCAAGTCCTGCACAAGAGCCATAATCACTGTATTTGTAAAGGCTGAAAAACATGGTTTGATTCTGTTGTTTCACTTTTTACATGGTGTGACATGCTAACCTACTGTGATTCAAGTTGCAATGTCTGAAATTTTAGAATGTAGGATGACTGTTACCCCTACAACCATGTAATGAAGAACCAAGAGGAGCACAGCAGTTGATGACATGTTTGACAGAAAAAATAGCAGAAAAATAGACATTCAAGTAAGAATGTTTATATTAGTTTGTCTATGTATTATGCAAAATAATTATCCCACTATTTAACATTCCCTTTACATTACGATCAAAATGATCTCGCTCTGAAATTCATTGTTTCCGATTATGTAGAACTTTAGAAACTCTGACAGACTTTTTTTTTTGCTTTTCCAGGCCAACATTGCCAAAATTAACACAAGGACTTGCTTGGGTTTGTGTAATGGCAATTAAATGTTGTGCGTCAATGAGGTCATAAGAGCGTGACATGATTGATTGGAGAGCCAATGTTATAAATTGTAAAGATGTAAATGGTTCCGTCGAACACAAAAGACCATCAATGCCGTACAGTCTGTCTCGGTTTTTACGCGAAATCTCACCGGGTTCATATCGTATAATCTGACAAGCAACAACCGTAAAGTACCGAAAAATATTACAGTGTATGCACCCGGCTTAAAGAGGCGTTCACACTGACAGCGGTTTGCAGCCACAATGAGACCAGAAGACATCTGAGTTAGTGATCTGAGGTGACATTAACCACTATGACTATTAGCAAAGGGACAGTAAAGTTTAATGTCATGAGAATCAGCAGAGGTACTTAAATCCAAAGCCACTTATTGCATTGTATATATATTATATATAATATATTGTATATATAATATATAGTAAAGCTTTTGCGGAATAAATACTTTTTTTTGATCACACGCTTTTTAGTCTAAAATGAATTTAGAGACAGTGATGTTTTAATTCAATCATTTGAGTCCGTTGCCTGTTCAAGCAGCTGATAAATTCTTATCACCACTTTACTGGAGGTGCTTATCTGGATGCCTCTTGTAGTCCCGGGGGTTTGGGGATGCCCACCCTCCAGGGCCATATCCTCACTCCAGTGCCTCCCCTGAGCCCCTCTTGCCTTGTCCAAATCGGTAATTGTGGTCTAATGGCCATGTTTGAAGCTGATCTAGCACATAAACAGGCGAAGGAAGTCTTTAGAGCCATAATCACTCAGTCCCTCCCTCTCTCTCTCTCTCTCTCTCTCTCTCTCTCCCTCCCTCTCTCTCTTAGCCCCCCCTCCCCTTCCTGGTCTTCTCTGGTTCAGCCGATCAGGCCCCTGCTTCCCAGACAACTGCAAACAATTAGGCAAATTAGTGGCTCCGCCATCACCATCAAGAGCCCTGCTTGTTTATATCTTAATTGAAGCGAATGTCAAAACAGTCAAGGTTTGAAAGAAACAAGATGCGTCCACGAGATGAAATTCAAACTGCCAGCCAGCCCAAATATTAAGAGTGTTTGTTTAATAGCGTGCGACCAACTGGGAAAGAAGAAGGACATGGGGGGAAAAAAAGAGAGGAGAGAGCAGGAGAGAGAGAGAGAGGGGGAATATGATGGGTAGATATAAAGAATACATATGGGAAAAATACATGCAGACTTTTTCCACATTTGTATACGCGATGCCTTTTATCTCTTTAGCCGCTGTGTGTCCGTGCGCACCGCACACACAAACACATGCGCTCACTCTCTCCAAGAACACGGGGAATTTCAGACCTCGGATCCGTACGGACGCACAGACTCATTGTGAAAGCTTTCCGCCAACTGAACGGAGAGAGAAAATATGCCCTTTTCATTGGTCTCCTCCCCCTCCTGCCTTACAATACATAAATAAACAGTAATGACCTGATTGAGATGTAAAAGGCAGGGACTCAGATCTGTGAGCCATTCGTTAGAATGATGCATTACCATAGTGATCCCGGCAGGGCCTATGGCACTACGCACGCTAAACGGGGACCGCTTAAACGAATGACCTCTCCCATTATTACATATTCATTCTGGAGGCCTGACAGGGTTTTGGCTGTTACTGTTACTTGTGGATCGTTGACAAGTGTGAGAACTGATAGGGGACTTCGGCGCTTACTAGTATCGTGCCATACGCAGCACCTTCTTGGCAACATTTGGCCTCCAAGAGTGGTGCTGAGCAGCAGAACTCTCTGCGGGTAATTCAATACCGCAGTTTCCTTGCATTCATGCAATGCCACAATTCAGAGTCACCATAAACAACAAAAAATTATAAAAATCATAAGCAGATGTGATGGCAAAAGCAAGTACCGTACCTTTAACACTGCGTCAATGTTAAAGATGATGGGTAGATGATAGAGTAACAGCGTCTAGCTGTATTTAAAGCACTGACAAAAGCGACATCTTGTTGGGTTTTTAGCCTTGGAGTCAATAATAGTAAAATTGTCTAAATGGTTAAATAACAAAATGTTATTTTCTTAAAGGGATAGCTCACCCAAAAATATATGTTGTCCCTCATTTACTCACACTCATATCAGTACAAACCTGCATGACTGTTTATCTTCTGTGAAAGATGATATTGTGAAGAATGTCTCAGTGGTTTTGTGTCCATACGATGGAAGTCAAAGGATGCCACTGTTGTTTGGTTACCAGCATAGTTCAGAATATCTTCTTTTGTTTGTGTTCTTCAGAAGCAAAAATGTCTTGCAGGTTTAAAATGGCATGAGGGTGAGTAAATCATGGAAGAATTCGTATTTTTGAGTGAACTATCCCTTTAATATGACATTTGTTGTCAATGAGACTTTAAAGTGTGTACTCTACCTGTAGCTTAACTCTTTTATATTGGTGTCACAAAGGTTTTGGATTAAAAAATTGATTGATGATTGGGTTAACTAGAGAATAAACAAATAAACAGCAGAAATAAATAAACATACTTGCTTTTTTGTCTGCCTTTGATGGAAACAACGTCTCCGAGTTAAGATACTGCAGATATTACTGGTGATATTGTTTGTTATGTTGGGAAGGTAGACGGATGTTTATAGAGCAGGTGAGCTCAGAGGTTTGGCTCCAGCATTAGGGGCCCAGACAGACATATAGGCTCTACCTATCAGCCACCGGTCTGCACAGAGCCTGCGAGTATCAGCGCTCTAATTGGATCAGTGGCACGAATGTGATTACCGCTGCCGTATTTATTTACATAATAATTATTATTGCCAGCCCTGTGGTGCCAGAGGATGTGGAGGGGGGAGGGCCAGAAATGCGGCTGAACTGTGTGTGTGTGCGCGAGAGGTCGTGGAAGGTGCCTCCCCCCTCAGTGCAGAGCTGATATGATGGCATTATTCTATTAGTGCTCCAGTGTGAAGTTTGAAATGAGCTCTGATTGGATTAGTTAACGGCGAGGACTAGATAGTGCGGAATGAGGTTAGCGGCAGCGCACGCAGGCGGCCTCAGTTCGGGCGGCCGTAATTAGGAGTCTGTCCAGGGAGCACGTATGGAACAGTGCCAGCACGCATCAGTGACTCCTCCTACTGAAGAGACAAATATTAGCTTACATTTAAATGTATTTATTTTTTATTGTTATTTACTTAAATGTGAGCATGTTGACAACAATCTAGCTAACAGGGAATGTTCTCAAAATGTTGTCTAAAAGTACTCTTAAAGTTGTTAAAAAATGTTCCCGCCGTAACATTAGTACATCTTTTTAAAGTTATATACCATATAACTTTATCATTAACACAACGTCTAAAAAAGGATGTTTTAAACGATAGAACATAGAACATTCAAAATAACATTTTTATCTTAATGGAACTCTTACGGAAACATTCTTAGAACCTAAAATTGTGAGCTGGAAAGATTTAGTTTAATTTATTAAAATGTATAAATGAGAATATATATACGACAACATTACACATACACCTAGCTACTATGTTACCCATCCGTATATATTCACCTGTCTACCCAGTCATGTGCGTATCAGTCAATTAATTGGTCCATCCAAGCATGTTTCTCTCTCCTTGTGTCTTTGTAGCATCCCTGTTTGTTAACCAAGTTTTGTTGTGTGTAGTTAGAGAATTTAGAAGCCATATAATAGTGTTTAATCACAGTGCTTCTCAAACAGTCTATTACAGCACTGTTGAGTGGCAGTATTACATGGCGCCTGCGGGGTCTGAACAAACCACCTTTTGTTAATAAGGCACCATTAATCAGACTCATTACAGAAGCCACTGGACCACAGGGCCATGCCGTGCATGACAAATATCCTCCAAACAAAAACAATTTACCCACCCCATCTAAACGAACCTCTAATGTGTGTGTGTGTGTGTGTGTGAGAGCACAACAATACATGTGGTGTGTTTTCTGGTGCAGTTGGTCCCACGATTTGTCCGTATTCATTTCTATGAATACACTAATTACAGTCTCCACATAAACACACCAACTGTCCATTTTTGTCTCTCTAAACTAGAACAATGCTCTGTGTGTGCGTGTGTATGTGTGAACGGAGATCGGCACAGGGCGGAACAGGAATCACGCTCTCTGGCTAAAGTGACCCTAAGGAGCTGTTGAGGTTGACTGTTGGAGAGCTGCCTGCAGGCCGACGTGTCTGCAGACGCGGCCGGGTCTCATTCAGCGCCGAGCGTGCGCTGTTCCCTGTCATTACCACAATCCCTCCAGGACCAAACACTGTCCACCCAAACCAGGGCTAATAGATGATCTGAGAGACGCAGCCTGCCCTTAATGCATCAAAAAAACAACAGAAATTGTTTTCAATTATTAACATTGGGAATGACCGAGACTCGGTCTCTTTAATACCTCAGTTGTGCGTCCCAGACAGCAATGAGATGAAATGAAGCTCAAATAGACTTATGATTAATTCTGCTGTTGTTCATGTTTCTCCTGAGACAAAAGTAATCTCATACATGGCATCCTCTCATGTTTATAAAGAGATCTCAACAACATCTCAATTTGCCAATTTACCAAAGTCCGCTGCCACGAGAGTTTTCAATTCAAATAATTCTCATCAAATTCTCCCAAAACCAAAATAGCTACGCCATCCACATAACATATAAAGTGCTTTTTTCTACTGTCTTATTTAAATTACTATGTTTATTAAACTATTTGTCTGACCTTTAAATAAGCAAACCCCTCAGCAATTAAATTCTCCCCCTGGTCATCTTTTTTGTATTTAATGTATTGTTATTAGCCAGAGTTATGAGAACACATAATACATACATACATTACAAGAACATACAATTTTGCATTATTTAAAGATTATACTGGCTATTACAAAAAACAGTATGAATTATATTCATTTGACTTCCAAAAAACATACCTATACATGTTTTCTATACATATTCACGGTCAATATACAACTCTGCCTCGCCCAGATACTAAACAATACTTCCTTGAACTTCCCTTAACATATTTATGCAATTCCAATATTCATTGTTGCCAACGCGGTCTGGAATTAACATTAAAATACAACGAGGTTTTGCGGCACACAGCACGTCACAATCCATAAGAAACCATTAACATGAACTGATGTGTATTGGTCTCTGTTTAATGCGCAGTTGAGTATAGTTTAAAACATTTCTCCTCTGCTCAGCATGGCTTTGTCCTCCTGGTCTGTTGCCTCGTTTTTGTCCTTCCTGCTATGATGGAAGCTCATTTGTCCTGTCAACTCCAGTTTTCCTCTATTCCTTTTCCTCATTAGTGGCATTCTGTTCATTTCGGTATCCCACATTCTCTACCAGCCTCCCATATCCCTGCCATATTTTCTCCCTCTCCTTTCTCCCTGTCGCGACTATCTCTCTTTCTCCAGAGTGTCTAATTCCAGAGCTGGGATCTTCGCAACACACATAACGGTGCTAATTTCATTAATTATAAACCAATATGTTACTGGAAGCCTCAGGAGACTCCTGGCCCAACACTGGCATCTGGTCTGCAGTGCTTGCTGGGTGGGGGGGCAGCGGAGGACGAAGAATTGAAAAGGTTAGACAAGAAAGTGAGACAAGGAATGAGTAAAGAAAGAGAGATGGAGGGATTACAGAGCACTGTCCTGTCGCTGGCTGATGAGAGAGGAAAACCGTGAGATCTCATCCCGTTCTTTGTCTAGAGTGGCGTACGGTTGATGTTACTGTCTGTCACCATGAAACCATAAAAACGAACTCAGAGTCGTTTATTGTCTGAGACTATCCACAGACAAAAGATCAGGATTCAAATCAGAAACGTTTGTGAAGTTTATGAAGCTGCGGAGGACCAGCTACAAACACACTGTGTGGAGAGTTTGCTGGAACTTTAGATTTAGTCAATGTTTTCGCTGCAGAATAACAAAGCAATAATCTGTAATCTGTAATAAATCTGTAATCTGAGTCTGTGAGTAACAGTGATTTTACAACACTTAGTAAGCAGAGTGCTTAAAACCCTCATAACCAAAATATACATGTAATATATATATGTGTAACAAATATCGCCACTGTTATTGTACACTTATATTTAATAATAATAATAATGTGTAATATAATCCATTAGATTTACAGGGTTTGTTTATAATTGTCAAGCAATGAAACAATCAAATAGGGAGTAACCAAGCGTATTAATATAGAATTAAAATGGCCGTCCTATAAACTGACATACATCATTGACACACATTCCCAAGGGGGGACTTGAGAAATGTGTCTTCTGTTAACAGGGGGGGTTAAACCCACATGGGGGGGTCTCAGTCTCACAGATGAAAACAATAAGAGAACAAAAACAAACAATCAGAAAGATAGATCGATGGATAGATAGATGGATAGATAAACTGAAAGATGAATAGATGGATGGATAAAAGAATGGATGGATGATAGAGTAATAGATGAATGGATAGATAGATAGACAGACAGGCGGATAGACGAATAGATAGATGGGTAGATAAACAGAAAGATGAATAGATAGATGGATAAAAGAATGGATGGATGATAGAGTAATAGATGAATGGATAGACAGATAGACAGACAGGCGGATAGACGAATAGATAGATGGATAGATAAACTGAAAGATGAATAGATGGATGGATAAAAGAATGGATGGATGATAGATAGACAGATAGATAGATAGATAGACAGACAGGCAGATAGACGAATAGATAGATGAATAGATAAACAGAAAGATGAATAGACGGATGGACAAAAACTGGATGGATGATATAGATGAAAAGATGAATGGATATATAGATGAATGGATATATAGATGAATGGATAGATAGATAGATAGATAGATAGATAGATAGATAGATAGATAGATAGATAGATAGATAGACATCCATAGACAGACAGGCAGATAGACAAATAGATCGATGGATAGATAAACTGAAAGATGAATAGATAAAAGAATGGATGGATGATAGATGAATGGATAGATAGATAGATAGCATTGGATGTGAAGCAGCTCTTGATGAGGGA
>JAZGTJ010013628.1:0-14806 GCA_036877575.1 Botia almorhae
GTCTCCTCACTGGCCTTCCCAAGAAGACCATTAGACAGCTACAGCTCATACAGAACCACTGCTGCCAGGATTCTGACTAGAACCAGAAAATCAGAGCATATCAGACCTGTCCTCAGGTCCTTACACTGGCTTCCAGTTATATTTAGGATTGATTTTAAAGCACTTGTACTCGTTTATAAAACACTCAATGGCCTAAATACATTTCAGATATGCTCACTGAATACAAACCTAACAGACCACTCAGATCATTAGAATCGAGTCAGTTAGAAATAGCAAGGGTTCACACAAAACAAGGGGAGTCCACTTTTAGCTATTATGCCGCCTGCAGTTGGAAGCAGCTTCCAGAAGAGTTCAGATGTGCTAAAACATCTAGACTCAAAACTCATCTGTTCAGCTGTGCAGTTGCTGAATGAGCAATAATGATTGTATTTTATGTATAACTTTTCTATTCTTAACTGTTTTCCTTTATTTTAAATCAATTCTTAAATCATTTTAATACCTTTCTTAAATTATTGTTGTGATTTGTTATTTTATCCTTTTAAATGATTATTTTACTTTTATGCAAAGCATAGATTTGAATTACCATTGTAATAAATAAACATGCCTTTGCCTTGCCTTGCTTATACATCCATTAAAATTGAATTGTCGGAGACCAGTTAGTCATTTAAACATTACAAATTGAGGGAAAAGCAGTTAGTATTAAAAATAGCTGTAGCATCGATGTTTAGCCTTCCCTTCATACATTTAAAAGTTTAGCTCAAGTGTCCAAATACTTTTTGGGGCCACTGTATAGAAAATAACGTTTCTTAACCCTGTAGTCTAGTCATCGGGTAGTTCCTGTCACAAGGGGGTGGTAGTGTGCTGGTATACACTGCTGTCTTTGAAATGACATTCACTCAGGGACAAGAGGTGGTCCTCCCCCTTCTCTGATTGGCTGCTGGATGGGTACACGCTGTACATGTTTTGACATACCACACTATTGAACTTCTGAATCAGCATCCTGGCATTCAATAACAATGAGGGTAGCTCTGAGTTTTGTAGGTAACAGCAGATTGTACCACAGTGATATTCGGCTGGCCAATAACAAATTAACACCGAAACTGATCCTTAACATAAATATGGGATATTTAATATGTAATCTCTAAGAGTGAGTATGTTGGTTAATGTTTCACCTGTTTATTAATCTGTATCACCCGACAGTAGAAGTTCAGGGAGAAATGGGTCCATGCAAAGGGATAATCAGGTGAGATGTTTGAGAAACTCATCAAACATTCAAAACCACCATCCACCCAATACTGCGTCAGCCCCTCCACCCATCATCCGTCTCTCCCTTTGTCCTCCACCTCTCTAACAGAACACAGTTATGCCATTATGTAACTCCGCCAGCTGGCGCATCCAGGGAGGTTTCCCAGGGCTTGGGGACCATAATGAAGCTGCCCAGATGCAGCGAGGACGCCTGGGGCTCTTGGGTGCTCATGTCTGAAGAGGCTTCAAAGCTCCGTATGAGGCGTGAAGAGATTCTATATTTGGAGAAAGTCTGGAATCAAACTGACAGCGAGACCTCAACACTCATTTCGGTTGTAAAACAGCAGATCTGTCTGAAGTAACATTCAGTTTTCTACCACTGAAATAAAGCCCTAGGTTTCTATCGTCCCTGTGACTTCGCAGATTTTTTTAATGGATTCAATTTTCATTTTTTAGGGGAAACCTTGCCAGAGATCATTATTATTTTTTGCAAAATAAAGACGATGGTAATTACGTGAAACTGTCTGTTAATATTTTTCCATAATTTTTTCCACTATTTTCTAAAGATTAATGAGAGTCTAGCTGAGAGTCTAGTTGAGAGCATGATTAATTAATTTGGATTAGACATTATCATAAAAAGTACCAGTTTTATTTGGGGTAAAGTCACTTTGCAGGACATATCATTTACATTAACGCATTTGGCAGACGTTTTTATCCAAAGCGACTTACATTACATTACACTATACATTGATTTTGAGTATGTGCAATCCCTGGGATCGAACCCATGACCTTGCCGTTGTTAACACCATGCTCTAACCACTGAGCTACAGGAAAGCTACAGGAAAGCATATCAACTTCCCAAAAGTATTTCAACTATCCAGTTGAATCAGAGCAAAACATTTAGTAAGAAATGTACTCTTACTATCCATTTTTAGAACATATACTGTAACAATGCAGACTGCAAATTCATTTTTAATTCCTTTGGCTGTTTATAAATATTTATGCTATCAAATCTCTTTTTAGGCTGTTGCAGACAGCAGCATATTCTGCTTTGGAATACAGACCCTGTCAGGAGACTGATTTTGTTCGTTAGTTAGCAGCTGTGGAGAGACAATCTTATGGCTAACATCAGAGATTTGATGAATTCATGAATTCAGAATTCATGATTCTTATCAGTGACTGATTTATGACTGCTGTGTGTTAGTTGTTATGGGAAGTGCCCATATTTGATGAGCTTGGGTTCATCAAGCCCACTGTTTAGTTAAAGGACCTACGCAACATAAGGCTGACCAGCTTTCTGCTCCTGTGATGTGAGTTCTCTGCATCTGCCTTGCTGGATCAAAGAGGAAAGCAGGATGAAATATTCCCCTTTGAGGAGACCTTACCGATGGTCTGGGCTATCAGACTTCTCATGCGTGCTCAAATAAAGAGGAGCTTAAATTAGCCTGGCACCAGCAGGAACACGCGTGAGACGGCGAGGAAATATCTCAAGTATTAATGGTGCTTTAAGGCACAAGACACCTATTTTCATTTGCCTCAGATGTGGTTTCTGGTCCGGTTCTTTTTTTGAACCGTCCCGTCTGCTAAAAGTCAAACTGGTTCTGATCATTCGGGCTGTTAGTGTGCTGAATCTTATTTATTTTATTAGGTTCTCATATTTATATAAAAAATATTTTTAGGAAGGTGACATCCTGCTGTGTAACATGCTATACTCAGCAAATAAAAAGCACTTGTTTCAGTCTTGTTTTATACTAATTGACATCCTTACCAGGGTGCATTCGTTTAAAAAGCAAATGTTTTGTACGTTGTTTCTAGAATAAACCTCACTGTCCAACTATTGAAGTAATCCTTGGATATTTGATGCATGACCTACCCACATGCATCGTCCATGCATCCGTTTTTAAAAGTTCACTTAATGTCAATCCGTAAGCTGTTTAAGGATACAGACAGACTGGAAACGAAACATGCCGTTCTGTTGCATTTGTTCAGTGAAATGATCAAGTGTTGAAATGTCGAGATTTGTGGAAGCCGCCATCTTGGCAGCGTGCCACTGACATCAGTGCAAGCATGATAGGGGAGTTTAATGAGGTAGGGTTATATCTGGAAACTGGATATAACACCCACTGTATGCTGCCACCCTTCCTCCTACGTCCACCGCCCCCTGTGGCTTTCCATCATTTTGTGACCGGTGAGGAGATCTACCCCCTCCCTGCCTAAAAGTGCTTGAAATGGTCTCTCACACACAAAACAATGATCTTGCGCTCACATCACTGGCCAAAGATAGCAGGGCACATCAGAGCTGTCCAAGCTTTAATCCATCTATATAAAGCAGTCATAACCACTGTTTATCTACGATCTGCTTACAGCATTTTGTCTCCTGTGGAACACAAACTGTGATGTTTAAATGAATGTTCATGATGCTCTATTTTTCGAAAAATGAAGGTGAATGGTGACCACAGCTGTCTGCCAAATTTTTAATAAGCAACGACTTCGGGTCCGTTCCTGTCGCGCAGGTTCTGAAAACGTGGGTTAAAGTAAACAGATCACATTTCCTTCATGGTGCATGATTGTCTTGTTTTGAAATTTGAGTTTCGAACTGGTTTCCATCCACATCCATTGTATGGAAGAGACCAGCTTTGACCTTCTTACAAAATTTTTCTTTGGGGTTTTAGAATGTCATGGTGATGAGTATACAAAGACAAGAATTTTATTGTTGTAACGATGAACTATTCTTTTAATCATTACTGTGCTCATTATTTCCATTAAGTTGGTGACAGGAGAGGGATTTGTGGGTTGGACAAACGAGACTCTGTGATCTTACTTTGTTTCAAACTTGATCAAGGAAGATCATGAGATCAAGGAGGCTGGCAAGGGAAGCACTGTCACAATTATTCCCCACTCGCTCTACAGTTTCTGTAGAGTGTTGTCCATGCTTGAGTATTTTGACAGCTGGAGGAGACTGAGTCACGGACTCCAGAGCAAGATGGCCTCATTGAAATTCAGTATGAGATGATTCAATAGCCTGTAGGACACCAGACCACAGTCAGAATGAATTCCAAAACACATACATAAACAAGCAATATTCTTCACAGAGGACTTGCTGTGCCACATCTGCTCTCCGGGCCAGTTTCTCTCGCACTCGAGCAACTGTACCCTCAGGGATAGGACCTTGTGTTCAAGTAAGAAATGTTCCTAATGTTCCTGCACTGTACTTTCAAAAATAGTCGTGAATAGCTTGAGGCAGCACGTTACGGCATAGTCAGGTCCAAGGGGTCAAGGTTTGGCTAGTTTGCACGATCCAGTTAACCGTACTAGACTTTTGAGTGCACAGGTTTTTGACGTCGTCAATCAATCAGCATTGGTCAGGACATTAGCTATTGGCCAGGACATTAGCTATTGGTCACATGACATTAAGATGTAGGCAACTGGCTAAAAAAATGTTGATCAAAATGAGTGTGCACAAGCAACGTTTGGAGGATTAAGGTTGAGATGAGTGTGATGGGCCTGATTCCCTCTCAGATATTATAGACCTCCTTGGCCTGGTGTCCAATTTCTTTGTTATGAAAGCTTTTGCACAGGAAGACAGTTTTGGCATACTAAAATTAATATTGAAAGACAGCTTAGGCTGGATTAAACAGACTTCTTTTGTGATCCTACCGCTGGGCTATCAGGCTGCTTTAGCCATTGTCTTATCCCGTGTTTTTGATGGATTTTATTCCCGGTTCCTTTTATTAATAGCTGACGTCATCGCATAGGACAATCCGTTCGTCCGTGTCCTGTTATCACGAAGTCGTAAAACTTCATTCTGATTTGCTTAACGTAGCACTTGCAGTATATTTATCCCTAGTCATTTAAACCTGACAAGAACATCAACTGTTACGCAATAGCTGTTTATTTCTATAGAACTGTGAGCTAAGTGGCTCTCTTCAAGCGTAAGGTACCAAGATGGCTGTTTCCCCTAATTAAATTTAAAAACCTGAAGAGTTATATGTGTATATATACTCATGTCGATTAGATGAACATGTTGACCGGTACTTTGGCTATGGCCTGTAGGGAGCACTGATGATTTGCCAGTAAAAGATAAACAAACAAATGCACATGGAGTCTCCAGCCTGCAGCTTTGTTTAATTAGCGCCTTGATGGTGAAGCTGGACCTGTTTCCTTCTCCCATGGTGAGACCGGCTGGAGTGGCGGATACGTAATGAGTGAGGGAAAGCAGAAACTTGAAAACATGCTGCTTTAGTGTCGTTACTTTTTCACGTGCACTTGTCTACGGATCGAGTATTGATCTGGCCTACAGGCAAGGCTGAGCATGTATTGATTTGTAGTCTTTAGCAGGGCGATAGTTTTCGTGTACTAAAAATAAAGGCACACATGCCTCATGTTTCATAAATTGGGCTCACTTTTAGCACACATATATTAAGCGCATACTGTATGCGAGCGTGCTATAGTACACAGCAGATGCAAAAGGTAGACATCCTGTTTATTTTAGCAGTCAAAGAATGGCCTGCAAGATCTAACGTGTTTTACCATAAACAAACCTATGTTTTCATTTACAAAGGCTAAAGACAGAAAACAGTCCTTTTTAATTCTGTATAATTAAAACTTGTCGGCCAATATTTTGTATTTTGATTAATATTACAGTACCACACAATTAGCTTAGCAACATGCTATGGGCAAACGCAGCTAAAATCAATGAGGAGTCTAGTCTCATGTGTACAGTGTTATGTGTGTATCGCATGATAGATGCCGTGATAGTTAGGATTCTGCCTTAGAAGGTAGTTGCCTGGGTAGTGAACATACAGCAAAACAGGGATTTTAGAATAGAGCTATTGTCACGAAATCATCTTACAACCTTGAGTCAGACTCTTATGATGCCATTTGTATACATAGCAAAGCATTAAATTATTAAATGGAAAATAGAAAAAGCTGACAGTGTAGGGGTAATTATCTGTAAAAATAGCTCTGTGTGTGTGTGTGTGTGTGTGTGTGTTTGTGTGTGTGAGAGACAGTACATGTGCTGGTCAGTGTGCATGGTTTGCACACTACTGCTGACTGCTTTCTCAATGTCAGGATCTTCTCCATTTCACTGAAAACGGATGCTGTTGATTTTCATTTTAGTTAGCTAGCGATTTGTTCTCGCTTGTTGAGTGAAATACAATCGCTCCTTGACAAACACAAACTGAAGAATACGGACCCCTTTTACTCAAAATGGTGCTAAATGTGAGTTTGTACGGACATCTAATGTCAGTATCTCATGTCCTGTCGTCACGTCTGTTTAATTCAAGTTATTTGATGGTCTGTGCAGTGTGAACCGCACACCACAAATGATATCTGTAAGAAAAAAACAGTAGTGTTGATATCATACTGGCATTATTAAAATGCCTGTAATTTTTTATGAGGCAAAAAAAATGACTGAAACATGCTCCATTCTACAAACTCCAAATGCTTGAATTAGCCATACTATAGCAACTAACAACACAATCCCCACGTTACCAATAAACTCTGACACAGTATGATTTTAAGCTGATTTATACAATGTCTTCAGCTTAGTCGTGGTCTATTACTGTGGATTATACCATGTTCCAAAAATAGGGCTTTTAAAAGCAGTACAGACTTGTATATTTGCATGTTGACAACCTAAATGGCAAAACTACTTGGTTGATGTCTTGGGAGAGGTTCCTTGAATATTTCCCTCACGCAGCGTGGCTTCTGATTGGCTGGCATGGGGCCAGGCCAGAAATAAATTGTTTGTCTTGCTCAAGTGTGCTTGACGTTCAAATCTGCTGAGTGCAGGAGCAACGTTCTTAGTGTTGAAGTTAGTATGTGAGGTAATGAGATCTTTCCTGCTCAGGTTCACTCTGACCTGATTCTGTCACCACTAACGTTTCTCTCTGTCTTTGCAGGACACTTTAACAGATTATTGGTTATAAAAGAGGTAATGAAGCTCGTCATCTTGTTACCAAAGCCAAACATTTAATAACTGTTTCGGCACCTGATGTTTTCCTGTTCGTCTCGGTTCTGTGGTACGCAGCTGTCTGACTTCAGCAGCAAACAAATGTGAAGACAAACAGCGTGAAAGAAATGATTCTGAACATCAGATGAACTCCGGCCAAATCTTCTTATGAAATATACATGAAACCGTTCCACGTGGCGGATTAGTTAAACAGATCTTTTATTTTTCTACTTCATCAGGGTGATCTTTTCAAAGCATTAGCTGTTGTCGTGTGCCGCTGAGCTGTCCCTAAAATGACCTCTTGACCCTGTGACAGACCCCTTTAGACTGATGCTCCAATCATGCGTGTCATTTCCATGACAGTGGCTGACTGGCTGAATAAACACATGGAGACGGTCACCGTGACAACAGTAAAGGACATATGGCAGAATAATTGAGCAGGTGGATGGTGTTGGTAAATCCTCCATTCATTAATATGTTATCGCTTCTGCATGTTATTGGCTAGAGGCCCGACAACTGTATGACATTCTCATTGATGTGCTGAAAAATCACGTTAACTATTAATAATGCAGTACAGCATGATACCGTTGGTCAGTCAGATAATCAGAGGTTCTGACCTGCTTCAGTAAAGCTGTACTAAATCTCTCAGCTGTACAGACGGTGTAAGATGTAGTACAAAAACCTTGAAAACTGTAGCACGTTACCATCAACAGTAACGCCCGTGTTTGATAAAGTCATGAGAGCCTATAAATGAAGACAACAGGAGGAACAGACATCCTCTCCTTGGCTTCTTTCTGGTCATTTAGAAAACAATAATGTCGTGTCGACATGACACCCCTCAAGAACTTGTGCTACCTCAGGCATGCAGAGTACAGCTGCAGTTCTGATTAAACTCTGGAACAATTTGAGGAGAGGAACAATTTGGAACTCAGCCTTAAATTAATAAATGGTGAAGATGAATCATATTTATCCTCCGAGTTGGATTTTAGAGTAACCTTGCCTTAAAGGTCGGATAAATAATTTCTGTGCCACTAGTTGCATCAAATGAACTTGCAATCTATTCATCTGAGTGGCCTGACTGAGCCAGCCATAACAACACATTGGCCCAACCAATGGCATAAGTTTGGGGGTGGGACTATGTGGTGCCTAAACGTATGACAGATTATAGGGAGTGTTTGAAACTTTGCTGAAAATGCTGTTAAATTACACACAAGCAAGTTTTACGAAGCGTGTAAATTTTGTGACTCCATTTTAACAAATGGAAATGCTAAATGAGAAATCATTTAAATAATAGTTAATTTGCCATGCACTAGAAGAATATTGCAATATAGAATCTTTACATATTAAATATCAAAACTCTTAAAGGTAATGTAGCTGTAAAAGTGTTGATTTGAAGAGAACCTTTGATAAATTTAGACATAATAATAGAATTTTTAATTTATCAAGTTTAAGTTTTATTTTGCATACACTCTACACTATACATGTACAAACTGGATAGAATCATACCTGTTGGAACGGCTCTAGCGAGTTTGAGTACAAAATCATTAATCAACTGATTTATGTACATCCACTGGCGTTTCACAGGGATCTGTTCTAGGTCCTTTGTTTTTGCTATAGAATGATCTTCAATCTACAATTCTGAGCACAAACATCCAAATGTATGTGGACGATAATATACTTTACGTACATCGTTATAGTATGACACAAGTTGCTAATGAACATACAAATTCTATGGTTAATGTATCAAAGAGGTTCAAACAGGTTTAATCAAAATGGCTTGCAACAAAATGTGTCTAAAAAATTGTTTTTGATTAAGTCAAATAATTTCAGATATATTTGTGTCAAGGATGAGGCTGCAGGGCGATTATACAAATAATACAAATAATTTAGAATACTGACTGATTTTAAACTTATATTTAAAGCACAGGTTAAAAAGGTTTGTAAGCAGTTTAAATTTAATCTTTCTAATTTTAGGTTCACTCAAGATTAAAGAACTGTGTTAAAGGCAGCTAAATATATTTGCGTTCTATGCATTTAAGACTGTCATGCATCTTCATTGATCTGCACTTTAACCAACCTATGGCACTGTTTATTCCAGGTAAGTGTTTTATCTGTTTTTTATGTTCTGTGCATAAATTGTTAGCCGAACAGTGTTAGCATTAGCACATGTGCTGCAATTGTGCTTTTACCTTTCTGCCTGTCTTTCATCCAAAACTATTGGCCACTTGAGTTTATAGTTTCACTACATTCATGTGATATAATGAGAATTGTGAAGAAAAGATACAGTTTTATATTTCTGTCAGGTTTTTGTCCATTATATGTTTACAACCACTTGTAAAACAAATGTAATCGGCAGCAGTTTCACGACGACTCGCTGCCGACTGTCATGCATCCTAATTGATCTACTATTTAACCAACCTATGGTCCTGTTTCTCCCAGTGGTGTCTGTCCAGTACAATAAAAGAGGCCTTGAGTGACCGCCCACCTGACTCACAGTGTTAATTACTCCACCACCAACACGGACACAAATATAGGGCTTGACTTCTGCTTTTAGTCAGTTTGTTAGATTTAGAATGACCGCTCATTGTTATACAAGAGGTGCATTCAGGATGAATGTTAGGAATTATGTAATGTTGGTGGTTGGTCTGTGAAGCAATCACAGCACCTACAGCATGCCATTGAATGTTTATGCTAAGAATAGATGTTCCCCTGCTGAAGTCCACTGACCTACAGGCACAGTGCATAGGGATTGAAGTCGGGTGTACACTGTGTCCACAGCAAAAATGATTTAGGAAGTTGTGCTAGTCTAAACATTTCCAGAAAGAGATGCTGTAGTACGAAAGAAAAATGGCAAAGGAGATCTCTTAAAACATTTTAATGTTACAGTGGCTGACAGGAAGAGAACCCAAACGCAGACAGTTTACAATAAACAAGACTTTATTAAACAAAAACCCCCTCGAGGGGATAAAGCAAAGACCTAAACTAAAAACCCAAAACAAAGACAACAGGAACACAAGCAACATTCAACAACCGGCACAAGACAGCAAACACAAGGGCATTAAATAGAGAAGGAACTAAGGAGGGTAATGAGGGAAGACAGGTGATGGGAATTAACTGAAAACGGGATAAACGAGGAAACTAGGGGGCGGAGTCAGAGAGCACATGGCCTTTGTTTACATTGGCCACAAAGAACCCAGAGCATGAGTCCAGATCCTGACTCCAAGAAACAAGAACCAAGACCTGATTGAGTCAGGATTTAAGCATCATGCTCTGACATAAAACACAGGGACTGTCAGGGTCCTAACAAGAGAACTAGAAACAATTCAAGACAAGAATCCAGGACCCTGACACTATCTGAATTTTCAGAAATTTGTCTATCACTTGAGAGTGCAAGGGCTAAAAAGTCAGATACTGCACATTAAGCAATTGAACACTAGTCATTAGGTTTGTGACTACAGCTGCCTGACTAAAGTTTATTTGCCTGCAGACAAAATCTCACAGGTCAACTTGTTTATCCAGATGGTGCACATCAAGATCCACTGGAGACGCGCTAATTGTGTTGCGCTGTGATGCTTTGCTGTGCTATCATTGTTCAATATCTCCCATCTGTCCTGAAGCAGGAGGCGTCTGTTGGCTCCCATCAGATGTCGAAAAAACGAGGCAGCTCCTCACTTAGTGTGCCGGGCAGACACACTCCGAGTATGTCCCTTGTGACTGGACATAACCAGTCACGTCAAATGTAATAAGTTTCACCTGTTTTAAAATCAAGCAACAGAATCTTATAGAGATATTCAACCTCAAATGTTTAGACAAAAACACAAGAAAGGATCATGAATGTGTAATCTTTCCAAATATTTTTAACTTTAAAGTCACCATAGAACTAGTTGTGACAGACCTTTCTATCCTATGTTTACATTTGCATTTGTCAGACGCTTGTACATTACGACTTTACATATATACATTACACATATATACATTACGCATGTAAGCCAAATGACTTACATGCGTATACAAGGTACGTAAGGTTTACAATTTACCAATTTACTTGGTATCAAAACCACAAGCTTGCTGGCTGTGGCTGCTTACGCAATGCTCTAAATTGAGCTACAGGAACATGATTGTGTAATATCCGATGCTCCACAATCAATCTCTTCTAATCCATTTCATTACTACACACGAGGATTTTGAAATTAAGTTTACAGTGCTCATGAGAGAAGTGTGTGTGTTTGTGATGGGAATGAATGAGCTCGTTTGAGTTAATGATGAAATGATAAGTGACTTCCGAAATGAGCCAAAAATATGTGGTGGGTCCTCGGAATTGTCCGAATCGTTGGAAGTTGGATGGATAGATACTGCTGGTCCACCGGACAGTCGTCAGAAAAAGAGGTGTCATTCCGATGGAGAGATATTCAACCTCCAATGTTTAGACAAAAACACAAGAAAGGATCATGAATGTGTAATCTTCCCAACTGTTTGAACTTTAAAGTCACCATAAAACTGAAGTCTTTTCTATCGTATGTTTGCATTTGCATAGGAGACACATACATAGGAGAAAGGAGGTTGCTTTTAATTAAAGATTACGAGGACACATTATTTTTAAAAAATAATGACATGCATGGATAAATAATTTAGAATAAAAAACGCAACATACCACAAAAATTAAGAATAGAAAATTTTGATTTCAAAAAGTGAACCATGTTTTGCATACAGCTCGTCATCTTCAGTCACACAGTGTCAGATGTAAATGTTACAGGGGTACTCGACCCAAACATGAAAATTAGCCAATAAATGACCCTCAAGGCATGCTAGGTGTATTCTATTTTTAGCCAAACAGAATTGGAGTTATAATAAATAATATCCTGACAAATGGCAGCAAATAGTGCCAGCAATTTTGAAGCTCCAAAAAACACACCCATCCACAAATGTATCCATATAACCCCGGCTTGTTAATAAACATCTTATGAAGTGAAACGATATGTTTGTAAAAGAAAATGATGGCTATTGTGAGCGTGTTTAGCGATTGATACGGCACGTTTAAACGTAAACATATCTGTATGAATGAATATAGCCAACATGACAAAAAACAACTTCGAATCTTCTTGTGTCTTGTGACTGCAGTCACCAATGAGAATTGTTTATTGACACAGAGCCGGCAACAATTTGCTGACTTGACTTCAGCCTGAGATTTTTCGTAAGATAAATTTTTAAGAGAATAATTAAGAGAACATTTGTAAGATAATTACAGTAGCAATGCAAAATTCACCAAACTAACAAACTGCATAGTTGATATTAAAACTCGGATGACTAGCAACTTTCTACTACTAAACCGTAAATTGTTAATATTGCTTTTAGCATAATGATTCAACTACAGTCCTTTAAGACTCTGCATAGTCTCAAAACTGAATACATTACCCTCTCATAGACTACAGAGACTGACATGCAATGACAGATATTTCTAACGCCCATTCATTTATTAAAATATTCCAAATGTGTTATCATCAGTTAAGTCAACTTCAAATTCATAAAACAATTACAAGGTATTCTGTATGCTGTGTTGTACATGTGTGATACGTTTCTTTCATTATACGCAAGGTTGCTTTGAAACAATGTTGCATCGTAAAAAGCGCTATATAAATAAAATTCAATTTAATTGAAAAGAGTTAGATTTTTACAGCTCAGTGGTTAGAGCATGGTGTTAACAACGCCAAGGTCATGGGTTCGATCCCAGGGATTGCACATACTTAGAAACAATGTATAGTATAATGCAATGTAAGTCACTTTGGATAAAAGCATTTGCCAAATGCATAAATGTAAATGTAGATTTTATTAAGATATTAAGTTTGTTTAAATAAGTTATTTAATCAAATTGTGGCCCAAAAAAACAGCATGAATTTCTTTCAAAAACGTGTTCCATCCTTTGCGTAAGTATGCACATACATGCTGGATATTTCCAGCTTGCCTCTTAATATTCTAACGATAAAACAACGTTAGTACTTTAATGTAGTGCTTATTCTGGTAATGGGTCCAACACACACGCACACAAAACTTATCCTAATCAGTATATATTATTTTCTCTCTACATTTAATCAGTATATGATACAGTATATGTCATTGCCTTAAATCTGTACATTATACTTTAATCTAGATGTAATATAATACAAACTCATCTTTTCCTTTAAGAGTTTCTATCGGATCAGCTGACGGCTTATGAAAGTCGACATAATCTGTCAACATTTGTTGTTTTGTTGGACAGGTTTTTAAAAAATGAATAAACACACAGACAAAATAAGTGATAACAGACTTTATCACACTGCAGGTGTCCACGATGCTGTTACTGAAGTGGGATAATGCCTGTACTATAACTGGCTATAACAAATGTCCTCACGTCCTCTAAAGTTCACTATTTCAAGGTAGCTACAGCATTCAAGCTAGGTCCTCAGGAGAATGTGTATCTACTCCTACGATTCAGAGCCTGTATTTACAGCAATCAAGCTAAGCAATTAAACCCAACGCTAACTATTTATTATTTCTGGTCACCTTATGATATGACCATATGCAAATTTATGCAAATGTAAATCTTTTTTTTATCTAAAATATTCAATACAACACAATTCTTTACTCTCCTCACTCCCTGTCTCACTCTTTTGGAAACCTGATGTTTTACAGTAACAGAGTCATTCTTAAACGTATTAAATGCAGAGAGAATGATCGTGTCTCTGGTGTGCCTCACTCTGTGACATCCCTACGGCCTGTGACATGAGTTCATTGCCTCCTCTAGGGCAAGTACTAATAAACTAAATTATAGAGAGAGCACAATAACCCAATGTCACTCTCTCACTGCTGTAATACGATTCATCACAAATTAATATATATTAGGATTCAAATTAAACAAATATAATTATAATTGCTTAAAGGTGTCATTGCTTTGGCACCAGTATCACAAAACAGACTTACAAATATAATGCTTTTTTAATTTTTGTTTGCATTTATAAATGAAATGAACATTTATTCTATACACTTTCAAACAAACAAAAACGACCCACAATGTTTACAATTGTAATGTAATCATCCTGCAGATATAATAACAAATATATTATAATATATAACATAAAATATATAATGTAAAATAATAATATAATATAGAATATATTAACAGAACAAATACACATATCACCTATCATTTGACTGTATTTAAAGTATCAAGGAGAAAGTTTAAGCAAGCATAGCTCAGCACTCCATATTTATAAATTATTCCATTTGAAGGGCCCCCTAAATTCTCCCAGCATGCTTTGCTCCGTTACTTAAATATAATTGGAGACATAAACATGATCTGACACAAGTGACAAATACTTATATTTTAAACGGCCCTATCACATGGTCTTATTGACATGTGCTATAGAGCTTGTAGCGTCATGTGAGCCTGTTCGCTTCAGAGTATCCTGCTGTTTATAGCGCACAGCTGCTGTGTCACACAGTTGGAAGGTTCGTTCCATGGCTCAGTCAACTGTGACCTTCTTAAAGCACCCACCTGATTTGCCAAACCTGAATACTGTGGGAAACCCTGCCTGCATTCCCATTCTACTCCCTGGCTTGTCCTCAGTATGT
>JAZGTJ010013629.1:0-14806 GCA_036877575.1 Botia almorhae
ATATATTAAAAATGATTAAATATATAAATATTACACAAACCTGTCTGTCTTTCTCTCTGGCTGTATGTACACCTAACGCTATATACAGCACACAGATATATATGAATATATTCTTAATAGACGCGTGTGCTGTATATACAGTGAGGTTTGCTATTTCTGCTTTAACCAATTTACTTTATTTCATCAACTTTCATTTCGTAGGGGAAGACAAAACCATCTGCGAAGTCAGATCAATATGATTATGATGAAAGGATGAAACTGGAGGGAAGGAAATACGAAGGGAGGAAAGAGCGAGGGATGCGCGGGCGGTGCTTTTGAGGCGAGTGAGAGCGATCGTTCAAAAGACATTGCCCTTTATGGATACCTGCGTAATCAGATCCCAACAGCGTCAGAATCAGAACCATCCGTGCACACCGCATGTAGTTTTCTTGTGTTTCCGTTACCAGAAAACCAAACCATTCGGCACTGCTTAGATATTACACGTGCAAGCGCGAGAGAGATGACAAGATGCTTTGAGATATTTGCTATCTTCTCCCAGAGACCTCTGTAGACACTCATCCTGCTTTGGTTTACTGGCGCGTTCCAAATGCAGAAATGTGGAAAACCAACTATTGTTCTTCACACAGAGAAGCGCTGACCTTTAAAAGGCTGGACAGGAGACATACCAGCTGCCACCAACAGATAATTAGCCTGCTACAGCTGTGGCAGCTATATCACAGGCCAAAAGCTGCAGCCCACAGTGTTCCAAGCAAGTAACCTTCTACTTAAACTTTGAGTGTCATGCCATACCATTGAGCTAAAGCTCATAATTAGGTGCGAGTTCTCCGACTCGTTCTGCCTCGTGATTAATGCTACATGTTTGGTTGTTAACGGCAACCGTAGTAAGACAGTCGCATTTAGTGCAATTCATCAATCAAAAAAAAAAAAAACTGTTAACTATATCACGAGAAAGCATTTTCATTTTCTACTACACTCCAAATAAAAGCGTTTAAAAGCAGATGCATTACGGCAATTACCTTGAACTCGAACGCTATCTTTTAAGTCGCTGTTTATCCTTTTACAAAAGTATCGTTTAAATCGGTTTTACGTTTGTGTTGCAGCACATCTGCTCTCAGTAATGAAATTAGACCAGAGTTATCAAGTGCTAAATTGACATGTTTTAATTAAGGCTGTTGACTGGAACAATACGCCGATTTCCCCAAGGTAATACATTTATTCGCCGTTTACAGCCAATTCAGTGCAATTTACTGTTGTTATGCATTACCGGCAACTTTGCTCATTGAGAAACATAGAACGTGAATTCTTATCATTGGAAAGTGTAATCAAAGATTCTAGATATAAGATTCTATGGAATGAAAGTGACATATTTGTCAGATACGTGACCTCTGCGTTTAACCTATCACTGGTGAGGAGTGAACACACACTGCACGTCATGAACACACACACACACACACACACACACAAAGAGCAGTGGACTATGAGTGAGCAATAAAGGTTAGGTGCCTTCCTCAAGGGCTACCTGCCGGCACTGGAATCGAACCCACAACCTTCTGATTACAAACGTGATTCCCTAACCAGTAGGCGACAACTGCCCCCAAAGCTGTAGAACAAAATTCTAGATTGCAGATCAAAGATATAAGACTGAGTTCCACTGTTATTAACGCAACGCGATCTTTAGCTCATGGGCTTTTCTGTTTACCGAGAGCTTTGACTGACACATTAACTAGGTAAGCAGCAGAGCAGAGGGTTTTGATAAAACATACAGAAGTGATTAACCTCTCGCTCTCTCTCTCTGTTATAGAACAATATATTACAGCAAGGGCCACTGAACATCAGACATTACCAAGTGTATTTAAACATTCATAATTGTACAGTGGGCTAAAATGTGAATAATGGAAACGCACAATCTGGCATTAATTTACACTCTGCTGTTAAATGAGCAGTTTAACTTTATATAAACGTCTAAAGGGCCAATTTTGTTTGATTAATGACCATCCCCAAAAATGAAAATGGTACGTTTTGAGAAAGGCTAAAATGCAACAAGATGCAACTACAATGCAACTTTTCACAAACATTAAAATGTCACGGTATACCAGTATTATGATGGATGCATTCAAAAAACTACATGAGAATTGTAAGCAGTATTTTATCCTCAATAATCAAATACTTAATCATTTTGCACAGCTTTATGTAACTTGCTGTAATCGCGTACATATTCTCAATTTGAATTCGAGAGTTTTCACTCAAAAGTCTTATTTTATTTATTTATTTATTTATAAGACCGTACCACACACAGGTCCTTCATAAATGCCTTTGTTTCTCTGTGATTAGCACTTGATTCAAAACACCCGTAACACATACACAGCTGCAATGAGAAATAATTACATCCTGGTTTTTGTTTTTTTCCTGACAGTTTCACTCTGCGCTCCAACTCAACCCGTTCAGCTTAAGCAATTAGCCCGCGTGTGGGTAAAGCAGCAGCCCTATGACAGCATTTGCCTGTCACCGCCACACTCTCGCTCTCTCTCTCGCTCACTCTCTCTCTCTCTCGCTCATACGAGTTTCATTAGAGTGGCAGTCACACTCAGCAGGAAACTGACTCTTACTCTTAAAATGAAAGCCCTCGATACGCTCATTTACACAGCAAAAGTTAAGCACCCTAAAATTCATTTTACAAGAACAACAAAAGTATTTGAGAACCCTTAGGAAAAACAGCAGGGTTCGCCAAGTTGGTGTTTTGTTGCGCGTTGAGTTTTAGCAATAATATTTCTTGAGAGGCCTCACGGATCTGAAAATGTTTTGGATGGATTTGAACACGAACAAACGAATGCTGGGAATGATAATAGCTGTTGTCATATTTACATGTAAAATTCAGCCTAAATTATTTGTATTCCTTCTTTGTGCGATACGTTGTTTTTGTTTCAAAAGCGCTCGTGGTTTGTTTGCGTAAAGCCAGCCAATCAGATCAGAGCTTGCCAGATAGAGGTTTACAGTTTTGTGTGCAAACACGCATCAGTCAGCCAATGAACGGTCAGTGGGTGGCACGTGGGTGTGCTGTGTGAGGGCAGACTGGGTCGTTTTAGGTTAGTGAGGACTGTAAAATTATTCGGGCCTGTCTTATGTCAAATATGTGCATTGCTGGCATCTGTCTTAAGTACACACACACACAAACACACTTTTCCCCCTTTTCAGCTCTACCGACTCCTGCAACAGCGCGCATAACTACCAGAATTCATTACGCTTCCTGACGAATGTGCCATTAAAATGCTTACAGTTGGAGCGTGGTGGCAGAGAGGAAGTGACAGAGCTCGGCAGCATCTCCGTGGCGATAAGAGGATTTCGGAAATTCTAATGGGGCCATTACTGCCGCGACCACTCCACCCGCTGTCTTGCGCTAACATCGACGGATCAGTGCTTCACCGTTTAATTACCGCCATGACACCGCTGTCTCCAGGCTCACCACGGGCATGCTGGGAATATAGGTAAAGACAAGCCTTAAATTGGATTTTGGGGAGTCTTGAGGGCCATGTGTGACAAGAACTTGGGAATAAGCAATAACACTGTTTGGAAAACAAAGGATTTAAATTTGAGAGACCTGCTATTGAGAGCGAGACGACCAGAGAGAGGGAGAAAAAGAATGGAGAGGAACCATTCAGTTTGTCACTTTGTGTTATTCTAATGATGTCAGTAGGTGGGGGTTCATGATAAAGCGCTTCCCTGACTCCAGGAAAAACAAACACAAACAATGTGTATCTATTTGTCCTAGGCTATTATGGGAGAGCACTGCAGCACGGTGGATGAACACGCAGCGCTTCAACAAACCCGGAGATATGCCGGCCCCCAAGCTCAGAGGAAATAACTGCACGCAAAACATTTGACGCCCGTTGAAAAGCATTTACAACTCTGCCAAGTGTGTCGTCATTAAATGCATTTCATATGATTGCATTATACAGCAGATCAACAGCTATATGGCAAGATACAGTCTCAGCGTAGTTGTGTAGCGTTTTCAGAATAATAGAAATGTAAAATGACGAAACGTAAATATTAATAGTTATATGCGGTAAAAGTAACCGTAAGTAAACGGCTTCCTTGGCGACTTTAAAAGTCACTTTGCCTTCAAAATCGAGTAGAGTTTGAACATGATTCATATCACCGTTAGAAACTCAAATGCAATAAACTGAACCACAATCCAATAATAATCAAATAAACACTTTCTGAATTCAAAGTTCATAATAAAATAAGACTGAATGAAGGAGATATATAATACCTGGAGAAAGCTGTCCATTAGTTGCTCCATTGCGTTGCGCAGGTGGTTTGTGATCTTCTGGAATTAACCTGAGCTGTGAGGTCAAGGGCAAAATACAGGGAAAAGATGTAAGTTAAAGCTCCTCAAAATATCATTACCAGAAAACATAAGAATACAGTAAAATATTTGCAATAGTTACACGTTGCTTGCAAAAACGTATTTCGTCAATTACAAACTTTTGAATGGCCATCACTGGAATAAAAAATTCCACCAGATGGTTTGGCATCTAGCACAGGTCAACTGGACCAGGCTAACCCAACAAGCTCTATAAAACCTAGGGTAAGCTATCTGTTTTGCATTTCCATGCAATGCTGGGGCTGAAAGTATGTGATACAAAGTTTGCCATCTTTGTTTATGGCAGCTCACAGGTGTTTAATTCTGCTGCTAGGCTGCTTAGAGCCAATCACATGACCCATACATGCCAAGTGACTAATACCTCAAGAGCAGCGGGAAATGACATAATGACGACACTGATTGGATAATGGTAGCATAAGAACACACATGCTCCCAAGCCTTCCACTAATCACATTTTTGTTATCAAATCAGCCAAACCTTGAACCGTAGACCAACCTGTAACCAGTTAATCCTGAACCAGTGTAGACCAAAACCTCACCACCTCATGAACAATGCTTATATCAAGAGACACACAGCCCAATTTACTGTTTAAACCAATTAACTACAAAGTACATTACTACAACAATTTTCTAAGATGCACTATAATACTTGACATTTCGCTATATATTTATTGTCCATCACATACTACTGTATATAGGGGACTGACCATACTACTGATAAAATGCACAAGAAAATTCTAAAAATAGCCACAACTAAAAAATTGGTGTTAATATTGAATATCATTTCTAACGCCACCACTGGAAAATCTTCCACATGAATAATATCACATGCAACAATATCTATTTTGCCAGAAAGGCTGTATTTTATTTTGTTGCGATACCTCAAATATCCTCTCCATCTTATATCACCGAGTGGGCCAGTCTCATATTTCTTTCACTGGGCAAAATATCAGATTCTTTCACACGCTATATTGGATTACAGTGTCTATTTTTAGTATTTGCCTCGAGTCCAAGTAGTTTAAAAACAACCTGATATATTGGCAAGTCACCTTCCTCTGCTCAAAGCTAAAACAATTTGCAATGGGAATATAATGTAGGAATTTTGTATTGCTTGATGGTAACAATTTGTTCGGTCCTCCACTTCTAAAACATACCCTAGTGCATGCATAGTAATACATACATTAAAAAAGCAGCGATACACATTCTATATGTATATACGTGCTCGCTCTATATAATATAAGTATTAGGACAGTAAAGGGAAAAATGGCTTTTTTATGATTAAAAGATGAGGCAAATGTACAGAAGTCACATTTTTTGACATTTTTCACTGTTTTTTTCTCACGGTCAGCTCACTCGTCTTGATCTTGGCTTCTGTGTGTTCTCACCCAACACAAGACTCAGACCGCAGAAGCAATGGACAGAACTGATACTACACATTCTCTGCTTTTGTTGTGTAAACGGATAATGCAACAGGACACAGCTGATCACTTACAAACACAACTGTGAGTCAGTTGACATTACATAGAGGGATGAAACGCTGCTGTACTTCAAATTCGGTAAAACATTTATGTGTTGAAACAGCAAAATGTGACATCAAAGGAACTATTCACACTGATCAGCAGAAGAGTGCAGCACATGCCAGCATGGAGCCTTTTTGATTGATTACTTGATTTTAAATACAGACTTTGGCATCACAAACATATAGTTAGTATTATTTCAACATTGTTCGATGCTGGAAGCCTATTTAATTGGCCTGCTGTAGCCGCATTAAATTATATAAAGGCATAATTAGGCCATGAAAGAGCACTCTTACAAATCTTAAAGCATTAATATGTGAATAATTAACTATAATATTACATGACCCAGACAAAGGGCAACAATATGTGATGACGAAATCATTACATTACATCAATTTACAGTGCATTCAAGATACACATTTTACCAGGACATGCATTGCATGTCATTCAGCTTATAACCCTGAGCTACAGGGACACTTTACGCAAATATACCACAAATTGACTTTTCATAAAGAATAGCAGAGATAAATACAGTGTATGTGCTCTCGTTTATTGTACACAGGAAACCTGTGTTACCTATATATATAGGTATCACCTATATTCTGACAATAAAAATAATATTCATTTTAGTGAGCAGCCGAAATAATTGCGACAGTGTTATTTGTATTTGTATCTGTATTTGTTACAGTATTGTGTTTGTATCGTATGTTTTGACGACGACACCTGGTTCACCTGACAGACCGAGAACTCACCTGGTGCGAAGCGTCAGTTCGTTGTGAAAGCGCGCGCGGCCCGTATTCGTATCGTTAAATCCCGTATAACGTGCTATATATGTTTTAGGCCATTAAAATGACAAGGTAAACACCCCGTCACGTTCATGACACACAACATCTATGAGAACAAACGTTTATTAGAATTAACCACGAGAATTGCACCGGTTTTGACGCCTTTCGTAGACTGTGAGCTTGCAATCCGATTGGTTCCTGTGAGTAAAGCCCGCCCCCTCAATCCTGATTATTGCCTCCCTCTGACGCATTACCAGCTCGCGCGGCTGTTTAGTGCAGTACTGCAATTTGAGGTTCTGAGGCACAGCGTCTCCGAGAAACAGGCGTGTATAGTTGCAGGTCGGAGAAAAGGGCGTTCCGAAAGATGTGGGCGTGGTGGACAGTTTTCGGAACGCCCATTTCTCCGATCCGTAGTGACCCAGATTTGGAAAACGAGCGACTCCAGGCAGCGTATCTGAGAGACCCACCGCAGTTAATGCTAAGTGATACACGGCCCTGACGCTAATCAGTAACTAGTGCAGAGATGTGAATAACGCGGCCTTTATGAGAATATAACACTGTGTCCTCTGGCAGGTTGATTAGTTTATCCATTACTTTAAGACTTAGTTTCTTCCCCTGGCAGCTGTTTGGAGAAGAAATGATGGCTGGAGTTTCTCTCCACCCACAAACATTATCTCCTCCACCTGTCTCCACAGCTCAAATTAAGACGCTGCCCCCTTGGGGCATTCTTGAAAAACTGGAAGTCTGTGTGTGTTATAAGTGGGTAACAAGAGACAGTCTTTAAGATAAGGTGCCGTGAGTACCTTTATTCACATTGTAGATACGAGTAAAGTAAATGATTTCTTGGTCTTTTACTTTTAAATCATTGATTTTGTGACTAATGTAAAGCTTTATGCCACTTGTACTTTCTCATATTTGTTGTGGAAAACCAGTCAGATGAGTTGGGTAACGTTAACATACTGTCAGTACTAAAAATACAATGGTTTTAACATTTCTTGGATGTTACCATGGTAGCGCCATTGGTTTTGAGCACTTGCCATGCCTAACATTACAGTCTTTTAATCAAGTTGGATAATCATTTAAACACAATGATACATGACTGACATACATTAAAATAACGTTTCCAGCACTGTATTTATGTACATTTGTGTGATTTATGTGATCTTTATTTTAACAATGTAAATATACACTTGCAGTATTAGGGGAGGTTTTTTATTATGATGAATATTTGTTTTTCTGCACTGTTGGTCACATTTCATAATTTCTGCAGTATTTTGTACCCCCATCTCCATCATTAACAGTCTCTGCGGGATGTTTAAATTTTGGGCTGCCTATTCTCTTTCCTTTTCCCACTGGATTGGAGACTGAAGGAGTGTTTGACTGTGAAAACAACAATTTGAGGAAACTATTGAAGTCTGCTGTGATAAATGAATATTGCAGGAACTTTCCGACAGGCCTAATCACAGATTTAAGTGCAACGAAATGATTTTGATCAATCTAGAAAGCAGTTAAAGCATTTACATAAAATGACTTGTTTTTATAGAGGAAAATAAAGAATTTTGATGACCCGGATGCCAGAAACGATACTGACACAAGCAGCAGCTCACCGCAGGTAAAGATAAAGATCCTCATATATAATTATCTAGTCACGAGTTATATTCCTGTCAGAAGAGTTTAAAAACAGAATGGGCAAAGTATTCATTGTTATTAGGACTGAGGCAAGCTTGTTTATGGTGGTTTCAAACTCTGTTAGAGCTTCTCCCATCAGTATTTTCATTTGCTGGCTGTAAATTGCACTGTGATGGTGGAAGGGCTGGTAGGTATCTGTGTAGAGAGACGAGGATCAAATAAAAGCCTGCTGAGAGTCTCAGAGCCGGGATACAAATCATGGTGGAATACCAGAGTAAAGATCAAGGGGAAAGACTATTGAAATTGGATTCGTGTAATCTTTAGAATGCGAAACAAACTGTATGTCTGCATTTCTGTGTGTATTAGAGATGGAAGGATAGGCCGTTTATGTGCACAGCATTTCAATACTGTTTAAGCACAATTTGTTTATTAATTCACCGTCATTCATTTCAATGTAAAACGCCTCCTTTCTGTGTAAATTAGCCTTGTTATACTGTAGATATTATGTTATTTATGTTCAAAAACTCAGGGTTGTTTGCCTGATGTAACTACAGTTATGCCATTAACACCCACAACAAGTAAACAGTAAACATAATTTTATTCGAATATTTTATTAAACCTAGCATGCTTATGGAAAAGAATGTTTTTGTACATTTTCTGTTGATCCTTGTGGCACTCATTCATCAAACAATGAGCATATGATAAAAGAGTTTTGGACTTAAATACCCAGCAAACAGGGAACATTCTCAGTGTTGTCCAAAATGTTCTTGCACTAATTCTAGTAAAACTTTTTAAACATTCTATATATATCATTGTATACACACACACATATGCACACACACATATATAGTATATGTAATATATACATTATAAATGTTTATATCTATATATACCATATAAACATTCTTATGTTGTTAGTGAAATGTTTTTAAAATGTTTATGAAAACAAATTCTCACAAAAAAAATTTGAATAACGTTTGAAAAGAATGTTCAAAGAACTGGATGTTGTGAACTTTCAAAACAAACTTTTTTACGTTTTTGTTACTTAAAGGAAACATTACGGAAAGTTCCTACAGCCCAGAGTGTTAGCAGGGTACCCAAACACGAGGTGCAGTCAAGCACACTGTTGGAATTTTAAAGAGGCGATTCAGGTGACTGGATCAGGGGGGTGGAGTGATGCTGTACAGCACTAACACAGAGTCATGCTAATCTGCTGTATCCACAGCCTCACACTTCACTGCTTTCACACTCTTGCTTTGTCTGGCAACACAACAGAGCTCACCAGTGAGTTGCATTTAAATGCAAATGCGCTGGAAAACATACGAGTAGTCATTGAGTAGTGTCATTGCTAAACATGTCATCGTGTATGTGTACCTCAACACACATGCACGTTTGTCTGTTTCCATCAGTGCCAAAATAGTTTATTCCCAGTGACAGACAGTCCATATTTTTTGTATAAAAGCTTGACAACACACACACACGCACAGTGTGTCACTCCACAGCTGTTGTATACCCTCCAAACACAACAGGCTTTTAAATATGCATGCTAAGCTATTATGACAGATTTACATTCCCAAACCGTTTCTAATGCTCGCCTCTTACCGGGAATACACCCATGGGTAACGTTTGAACAGAACATTTCTAAAATGCTCCAGAAATGTCAACATGCTTTTCTGAAAAGCCTGCAGAAATCATCTCAAAAGAGACGCAACCTTCTTTGACCTCAACACCAGCAGCTCTAGACCCAACTGGCCTTGTTCAAATCCAGCGATGGAAGTCTGAACAAGAGCTGACGGTAAGCTGCTGTAGATCCTAAATAGAGAATGGACAGCGGGAAAATAAATCAATAAAGCAAGCTGATAACTCTTTTCTGAAGCTGAGGAAGGAGACACCCTCCCTGCCTTCCTTTAAACTCACACACATCTAACTCCTTCATACACACAGTCTGTGACATCTTTGTCCCCTCTATGACCTGGGCTGTGACACACAGAGTTTTAATCATTCAAACTGGCAGAAATGACTGGCATGAGACAGCTGGGCAATTGCCCTGCTAATTGGTGGGGGGGAGCACTAAGGCTTTGCCCAATACAGTGATCAAAGATTTCATTTTTTCAGTCTGGCAAAGAGAAACGTGCTGCTTCCATGCAGGAAGCCAAGTCTGCCGTCTCCAGATGATTCCATCTTCTTCCCAGCATCTGGTTTTCTTCATCATTGCAACGCCAAACAGCCCAATTCAACCCTAAATATAAGTACAGTGCAACAGAGTAGTTACGGAAATAATGCTAACACTTTTAAATCAAACCAAAAATATAGAAACAATATAGAAGATTTTTGCTTCATGACAGGGGCATCACACTCTTGTCATGTCACTCATTTGTTCTTAAGAATACCTATAATGCAACAGGGGCATTTCCTGAACTACAGAAGAGAGAAATGTATTTTCAGGCTGGGGGAAGTACTTGCCTGTGATTACCCAAACAACAGAAGAGCAGAGCGCTGGAAGATAATTACAGAACAAACAACAGCCAGTCGTAGAGCAGCAAAAACGGAGTCTTGGAAAACAAATATGAAAAAGGAAATTACAAGCTTGTGTGGTTATAAAAAGTAAAGCACCTATTCACCTATATTAATGTGTACAGAGCAATATTTTATTCTGAAAGAATAATGTGTTTGCGATTACATCTTTTCACATCTTATCACGTTAGCAAGTTTTACTATCACATACATTACTAAAGAGACTCAACCCTTCTCTGTATGTCTTCTCCTTGTTGAGGTCACTGGAAGGGCTGGAACCCATCATAGCTCTCTTGGGTGAAGGCAGGGAAACACTGGACAGGTAGTGAGTCAACAATGAGTGAGTAACAAAGGTAGTCACTTAACCAATAAGCAAATTTGTGACAATGCACAAAAGGTCACACCTACTTCCACTGAAGCACATCAACCTGTTCGGGATATTTTTTAAATCATGCTGAGATAACATGCAAAAGTGCCCTTGGAAGTACTTGGAAGTAAATTCATGCCATATTTTCCATTTAAAGCTGCAGTCTGTAACGTTTGCCTCCCTACCATCATATCTGTTTGAAACAAAGCTTTGCATATCCTATACATACTTTTCTTTACATGTGTTCAAATCAAAAGAAGCCAAACTGACATTTCCAGAGAAATCGGAGCCGTCAGCTCAAACTATAAATCATTGTTATAAACTTACCTTTCTGAGCTAAGGAGGTTTTGAACACTTTTTGATCTGTTTTATATTTATTTTTAACCAAAAAGCCTTGTGAGTTGCAGCTTTAACTTTATAGCCAATGTAACTTGTAATTAAAACATGACCGAGTGACTGAGGTGCTCCTGAGCAAGGCAACTTCTCACCATTGCTCTCCGGCTGCCTCAGTGATAGCTGCCCACTGCTCCATGTGTGTGTGTGTTCACTACTCACTGGAATGGTGCAGAGGCTAAATTTCAAGTATGGGTTACCAAACATTGACAAATGTCACCTTCACTTCACTTTAAAAACAAGAAAACACTCGTCGCGGGTGACTGGCATGATTTCTGCATGCTTCTGCAAGTTTTCTAATCTCAAAGGCTGGCAAACATACAAAGGAAGTGCTAAGATAATCACAATCGTTTATAGAGGTGACCCGTTCAGACCTCTCACGCTCTCAAAGACACTTTCTAGACAAAATAAAAAGACAGGTGCCAGCTCAAAGTTTCTCGCAAATCACGAGTGTGTCAGAGCTTTGATTCAGAGAGAGAGACGGAGAATCAAAGCCATTTCCAAACAAAGCCTCCTGCTGGAAGAATTTAAAGTGATAAACTTCTGTTCCAGTCTGTTCTACAGGGAACAACACAAAGAGCGACAACAGATGGAGCTCCAACGGGGTCACTCAGAGGGGAAACACCGCAGTGAGGGGATTGGGCTGAGGGGGCGGAGTTAACACAGTCAGCGCCACAAACTGACACATTTGGTTTGCTAATATTTGCCTGCCACTCCTACCGTTGTTGACAAAAGCTTTAATTTGTCCTTAAGCCTGACGTCTGTGGATTAAGCACAGTTTGAAATTAATCATATCCCCCCATTGTGTTATTCTATTGCTTTGGGTTTTATGTTACTTTGTTGAGCAGAAATAAATGTTTTTTTTTATTTCAAAGAAACCGTTTATCTTTCGTGACAGTCTTTTACTGAGTGGTGATCATTTGAATGATAATAGAAAGCTACCTGCCTAATAAAACATTTGGTTTAATGGCTCAAATCTATACAATCATATCACCATCAGAGGCATTAGGAGACGTCCCTATTCTACACACTTGCTTACATGACTCTCCGAAACAGCAGGTGGCACCATTGAGAAAAAAATCCACTAAACCAGCAAGAAATGGCAAACATTAGATTTATCTTACTCCTGTAAAAATTATTTACCTTGACTGAGTTGGTCATATTAGTTGGTCACTTGTATATGGCACACATCCCTTCAGATTTAAACGTGCTCCCTGCGACATAATCAATTTTGTTAGCACCACAGCTGGTGTAGATATTGGGACAAGATATTACACTTGAAATGTGTGAGCCATTCTCTTCAAATCAAAGCCCCATTACCTTCTTACATAGCTGCAAGTACATACATGCATCTTATTTATTGCTATTTCTATTTTATATACATCGCAAAAGAGTTATTTGTGATGTCATCAGCTGAAGCGTCATTTCTGATGCATTATAGCCTCAGATTATTAGCTTCACTGACAAAGCTATGCAAGAGGAGTGAGAATGAAACAATCACAAACTATCCACAAATTAAACATTACTTCATTACTTCTGCATGAGCATGAGTGTTAGTCCGGGCAAGAACCACAGCACAGAAGTGCACTCAGGGAGTACTGCAAGCAGAGAACCACAGACCCAGCTAACAGGGAACATTCTTAGAACATTGGCTAATGTTCTTTAAAAGTTCTCTCAAAGTTATCAAAAACATTCTTGCAGTAATGTTAGTAACTTTTCAAACATTACAGTTGTCAGTGGAATATTTTAAAAACATTTCAGAATTAAAAAATGTTTGAATAAAGTTCCAAGCAGTAACGTTAGCACAATGTCTAAAAAACTGCATGCTTGGACATTCCTAGAACTTTCAAAATAACATTTTTAATATATTTTGTTATTTAATGGAAACACTAGTGAAACGTTCCTACAACCTAAAGTCGTTAGCTGGGGAAAGCTTCAGTAATGACGTTTCACGCGACGGCCTCGCGCGATTCACGAGAGATTTCCTGTGTAACAGCGATACAACAGGGAACCTTTCCACTCAAAGCCGCTCTGAAGACCCGATTTCATGAGAGAGGAAGCCAAATATACCTTTATAGCTTAGTCAACCATTCAAGTGGCATGAAAAGCTATGATGATGAATGTTACTGCTCAGTTTGTGCTCTCCCTCATCCCCCCTCACCCCAGAGGACAGGCGAGCGCGGTGTAATTAAGACCACAGAAGGTGACTTCAAGGAAAAAACGTGTTGGATTTGTGTTTCTAAGTACTAAGTAATGGCATTTTTTGGAAAACCCTGACTTTTGTGGGTAGTTCCGGAGTTCTAATGAAGACGTTCCATGCTGATGTGTAACCAGACGAGCGTCTCCTAATCTGCTTTCATGGAGGGTTTGTGAATTATACAGTTTCGTTTTGGACAGGCTGAGCTGAGTGTGGCATCCCCAGATGCTTGGTTTCAAATCCCCATATTAACAAATTAAAACTAATGGATGGAGAAAAAACACAACTTCCGTACTCCTCCACAAGATTCCCTCGCTTTCATTAGGTTTGTTTTTCTCTCGCACGCACAGCGCTGCATGCACAAGCGTCTCTGTGTCCCCTTTGGCTTTTATCTTCTTTATTTCTGTGGGTTCAGCCGCAGAAGAGGTGCTGGTACGGTTGCGTGCCGCTACTATGGCGTGTCTTCCTGGCAGCGGAGCTTAGCGTTGACAGCAGCACAATAGTGGAGAGAACCAGGGCGCTGGAGAAAGTGGGAGTCCCATTTTCTGCCTGTTAAAGAGCAGCTCTGTTGATCGTGGCCCTGTTTCATTTACTTAAAGAGAGCAGATTAGGGTCTGTATTTAAATATGTGGCCGGCGAATTATCTCGCATTATAACGAGCTTTGGAAAATACTTGAATCTGATTGGCTGAAAGGTGTAGCATGATTATACTCCCCGGCAAACCTCAGTGTAGCTCTTTGTGCTTTATTTATTTTCATGAAAACAGCAGGCCACCTTTGCTTAACATTCACATTCAATATATATTATATTGTGAATGTATATAATGTATATATGTATTTAAGCAATAAGGTACGAGAGGCCGCGCTGTATCGTGAATAAATCACGGCTGAAGGGCGTTGTTAGGCACGATACGAAGCGGAGTTTTATAAAACGGTTACCACATAATAAAAATATTAAAATCATATTTATTATGTTATATTATAATGTTTTCATCAAGTAAAATCATCATCTGCCTTCCGCTGTA
>JAZGTJ010013630.1:0-14805 GCA_036877575.1 Botia almorhae
AATATGAGGGACAAAGATGGCACCCATTTTGAAGATGACCCCTAAACATGAAACATAACAACATTAAGATTCAGATGGGATTTAAGACATTTACCAGCACTCAGCTATCATATTAGCAGCCTGGCAGTCAGTGTCAACAAAATCACTAAGTTAGTAATCCCCTAACTTAAATATACTAGTGTAGCATCCTAATGTACCTCTAATGTATCTCAACGTATCTGTCGAAGACCTTGAGCAGTAGCAGATCGCCACAGGCTTGAATTCAAAGAGGCCAGACATGTAAACACAGTAGTGCTTTCCTGTTGTACATTTGCCATCATCCTATGACTCATCTGCGAGACCTCTGACATATAAACAATTATCGGAATGTTGCGTTTATTTGATCGTACTCTCCTCTATCTGTGGGTTTCTTGTTGGGGTTTGAACTCAAATGTTGTTTGTTTTAGAATTTGGCTTTAGCGTGTCACAGGATTAAGTGTTGCTCAACCATTTTTGGAAATGGTAGTTTTCACTTTTTTCCTGTCGTGACCTTTTAGATGTTAAAAAAGACTTTTAGGATTTCTTGGAAAAAGATAGATGTCCTCATAACATGCAGAAAAAAGCTTTATGACTGCGCTGTGAGACTCAACAACATCTGTCATTTTTACTGGGTTCAATATAGTCCATATCTGTCATTTGTAGCTCCAGCCAAGCTAACAATTTTAGAACATTTTTCTAACGTTTCCCTCAAGCAACAAAAATATTATTTTGAATGTTCATGGATTTTTTAGATGGTGTTTATTTACGTTATTGGTTGTTTATAAGAATGCTATTTAAACATGGTTTAGTTCTGTCACATTTTTAAAACGTTCCACTAACAACCTGAGTATAATGTTTTTTAATATATATGATATATGATATAACAAAAAACATTATACTAACATTACTGCAAGGACGTTTTGGATAACTTTGAGAGAACTTTTAGAGAATGTGAGCCAACGTTCTGAGAACGTTCCCTGTTGCTGGGATAAAGAATCATTCACTAAAAAAAACACAAAAGGACAAAATGTTAAAGACAAAATGTTTTTCCCAGTTACAGCTAAAAATTATATCATGCAATGAATCTCATATGGGATTCCTGTGGTTCCCTCTCAAACACAAATAAATTGAACTTGCTTAAATGCAATACCAGTCTGATTTCAACAACCTGGCATTCAGTCCTTCTCGTTACTCAGTCTCAGTTCTTAGATTCATTTCCTTTACCTGCACTGCTAATCATGGGCTCACTGGAGAGAGTAAAATTGTATTACATTTCCAAACAGAATGAGGGCTAGGGTCAGTTTAAGGTACAGTATGATCTGTCCTTATATAGTCAACACACATAAAGGAGACACACACAAGATCTAGTTAACCTGGAGGAAGAGTGAGAAAACGAGCAGAGGAAGGGTGGTGATTTGGAATGAAACAAGGTAATCAGTCTTGTCCATTAACTAGCGTATGATCCCCAAATGCTGCAGTTGTATAACACAAATCAAAGCCATCAAGATGAAAATACGTCTGAGTGTCAACACATGACCGATGTTGTATATCGTTTTCATCCTCTCTTTCTACCGTTTATCAATGTATTAATTTTCTGTAAAGCAAACGCCTCGTTCACATATTTAAGATCGATGACATTGATAAATGACCCATTTGTCCGGATAACATCCATAATGTTGCTCCGCATGATGAGAGATGGGTTCAGTTTCAAAGGCAGTCCCGGTCAGCACCTTCACCCAGGGCAATAAATACAGCTCATGAGCTCCAATGAGAGGACAAGCTATTCATGACCTGAGAAACAGTGAAATACTAACTTCATACTTTATCTTTCCTTTGATACATGTCATAAGGAAGTGTGTGTTAAGTTCACCCAAAAATGATTTTTTTTTGTTATTTTACTTTCATGTTTTCGTAACCATGCATGTGAATGGACACAAAAGCAAACAGATCATGGTGACCACGAGCTGACAAGCCGGCTGTATAGAACTCATTGATAATTGTCATTTTTTCAGACCATGAACTGCATCCCCAGCTAACCATTTTAGGCTGTAAGAACGTTTTCATTAAGTGAAAAAAGTTAAAACATTTCTGACTTTGTATTGACGTTATTGCTTGGATGTAAGAACATTATTCAAACATTTTCAGTCTGTTTTTAAAACGTTCCACTAACAACCTAAGAATAACATATATAAGTTATATATATATATATATATCACATTAAAAACGTTCTGTTGATGTTACTGCAAGAATGTTTTTAATAAAATTAGGAGAACTTTTAGAGAACATTAGCCAGCGTTCTGAATACGTTCCATGTTTGCTGGGTCCAGATTATGGTACAGGCACATTTGGTCTGTTATTCACACAAAGCTGTCATATGGATTCAGCAGAGTTTAAATAAAGTGTACACACGACTTGTTATACAAAAACTTGGATGGTGCTTTTTTTGTTGTTTTCCTTTTGGAGTTTGACACCCTTCAATGAACTGCCATAGTGTAAAGCTACTTATTAATAATATTCTTCACGCTTTTGGAGTTTCGCTTGTGAATAATGGTTGGTGGGCCTCTGTGATTGACCTCATGTTGCTAGAACAATTACCTTTGATTAAATTTGAAAACAATTATCCACTATTTGTGTTTGATGGATTCGAACGATGTCTGTTTGATCGATTGTGATTGGTGCCGGTATTTCTCCTCACGTTACACGTTACGGCACATCTGATTTGGCAATTAATCAAAAAGAAATTTTAGATCAACACGGGTCGCCATAACACTGAACCGTTTAGAGAGCGAATCAAATCAAATAACAGCCTCATTCGGGCATGTGGATTTTGTATTAATCAGATCTCATTAATCAGTCGTCTGCTGTCTTTAGCTACTCAGATCTGATGACTGACAACATTAGGCCATAAAGCCCTAAACCACTAAATTTCCTACAGTTCCTCCCCTTAGAACTGAAGATCCCATTCAGTAATCTGCTAGTCTGTAAGGTTCAGGAAATAGGCAGATTAGAAATACAAACATCTGCATTTGAAAGAACTGACGTTGAAATAAATTTTTGGGACAAAGTGGGGAACATAAATCTTCAGTGTTTTTGGCAACTGATGTTTGACTTGACTTAGCGCCTGTTTAAATATGAATACCAAATGATATAATCTGTCACTCAGACTAATTTAGGTAAGATCATAGGCAGCCGTCTATCTGGTAAACAAATACATGATATTTCTACCTATCCGTGATGTTAGAATGTATTCAAACAGGAGCGATTCAAACCGTATGCTTGCCAAACTTAGTTTGGTTTCGTGCACCGTGTTGGCCCCTCCCACAGGCGGCACAGCTGAGGAATATCTAATGCTGTCTCCAGCCGACAGGAATGCTGAACCTCTCAGGTTATGACCCGTAATTAATTGTTTTGAGGGTCTGGCTCTGTGTTCTTGGCATTCGGTGTGGTGCATTGTGGGAAGGGTATAAGATTCTCTCAAATATCCAAATGAGATTTTCAGTGTTGTTCCAGCGGTTACCGAGCAATTGGACTGATGAGAGAATCCCCCTCCTGTTTAAATAACATTTTCCTTTTTCCATTTTAGAGTTAGGCCGGTTGATAACTTAAAGCTGGTCATTAAAGCCGAAGTGTGTAGTTTCTGTACCACTGCTACTAAATTATAGAAATGTTTGTTAACAAGATAGAATTTGCACAACGCTGGTGGAACGAATGTTAAATAGAGTGTTTGACGGACAGCAGAACTCTTGAGTGATGTCGCACAGACTTCACGCAAACATCATTTCAGGGGTTTGGAGTTGTTTTTCAGTTTTGTTTTTGTGAAGGTGACCAGCCAAGACAAACGTTCTAAATGCAATTCAATCTTTAAATTCAAGGGAGATTTTTGCTTGGACCGTCAGAATTAAACTGTCAGAGCCTCTGGCCAAAATGTAAATCTCCTTCTGACAAATTGTCGGTGAGTCATCTTTCCTAAGCACACAGTTGTGAAGGTTTTGACTGGCAAATGCATAACTGTAGCCGTTTAAATGTTTCCTACTAACAGAAAATTGGTGAATAAATTAGAGAAATGGGGAACAGAAATAACACTGTAGCTTGATATCTAACTTACATGACATTTTACACAAATATGGTTTTTGTAAATGGAATTCTGTTTAATTTTGGTGGTTACCTCATTTTTATTGCTGGAAAATTAAAAAGAAAATCACTCAAAACAAGGTTTTACGGGATTTTTAATATCCCGTCGTATGATAACCTATTTGCAAAAATCACAATCCTCATATAAAATAAATAGAAAATAAAACCGCTTCCCCAGCTGACAGAGAACGTTCTAAGAATGTTGTCTAATGTTCTGTAGGTGCTCTCAAAGTTATCAAAAACATTCTTGCAGTAACATTAGTAGAACATTTTTTAACATTATATATCACGTATATCAAAAACATTATTTTTAAACGTTCCTAGAACTTTCACAATAACCTTCTTGATGTTTTTGTTACGTAATGGAAATGTTACAGAAATGTTCTTGCAATTTGAAATTGTTAGCTGGGTCAGGCCTGAATCATGAAAACTGTCATATAAATGGTATAATATGACTTTCAGCAGTAAATGTCTGATTAGCTCTTGTGTTGTGGTTACAATCAGCCTTTGGCAACAGAGTATCATAAACAAACAAATTAAACCTCTTATGACTCTTATTGCCGTGTGTATGTGTTGTGTATATGTGCATCTGTGTTAATTCAGTCTTGGATGAGGTGGGGATTTCATTCCTTTGTGCTGCGTTCATGAACCAAAACCTTACATGTTCAGGGAGAGACCCAGAACCCCACACTCTCTTCTCATGGCACGAAAGCCTATTGTCTGTCCCCCACCTTTGAAAGAGCCCGGCAGATAACCTCCCCGCACACAAAGGCACTCGCGATGGGGGCAACACAAGCCCGGCGTGATTCCGAGCTTGCCTCTGGGCGGCTTCAGCCACCCACAAGCACAAAGGCGGATCAGCCGCGATAAAAGCGCCGACAAGCGTTGTTTTTATTTTCATTTTTGGCGGGTCCCCTCACCGATTCATCCTTGACCCTTGACTCATCAAAAAACGGCCCCTTTCAATTAAAAGCGACACAAATGGATCCAATCACTCACTATAGTGGCCGTTTCAAAGGCTCTCATCAGTGAAAATTCCTCCAGTGGTGTCACAGCGTGACCCGTATACTGGGCTGAGCTCCTTCACTGCCTGTGAACATGTTTTTCTTTTCATGCCCAGCCTCTGAAACTCCATCCCTTTTTTTCTGGTGTCAGTCTGCACTTCTGTTTTGGCCAGTGATGGCTCCCTTTGACATCCTCTTGATACCTGACTCCAAAGTCTGTTACTTTGGCCCTTTGTTCCTCCATCACCTTTCCTTTAACCTGGACGAGGTATCTCACTGGGTGCATGTTGCCAGGTCTCATATACAGTATCTGTTTACCAGCAATATATAAATATTCAAAAAATAAGATGATTTTTTAAGGCTTATCTTTTTCCTCAATCACAGGCAGCTGTTTATGATAGGCCCCCAGCTAACATGTTCTCAGAACATTGGCTAACATTCAAAGTGATCAGAAATCATCCATTGTGAATATTATATGTTAGTGGAACGTTTTAAAATGTTACAGAATTTCATTTAAAAATTAATAATGTATTTATAATCAAACAATAATGTTAATACTATGTGTAAAAACTTTTCAAAATAATATTTTTTGTTACTTAATGGAAATTCTTGCCAGCTGGGCCTTTGCTAAGTGTATTGTTACATGACAAAAATATGCTTGTTTGTTAATGTTTCCTATATTACTCACAGAGTTCCCTCTGGCACATCTTACCCCACCCTCCCTGTTTGTTGTGTGCGATTAAAGTTCTCGCCTAAAAACAACATGGAATGGAGGTCACGTCATCCGCGCGACTATTTGTCAGCTCCTCGCAAACACACACACACACACACACACACACACACACACCTGAATTACAGACACAAGAAAGGGCTCTCCAGGCCTCTCAGATACAGGATACCTCTGGCAGATAATTCCTGTGGGATTTCGACTCCATTCCAAGACTTCTTTTCAGGCATTTCTTGAGGGATTCTCACGGAAATCTTCTGAACTCGGCAGATAAGAGGCACCTCTCCTGACAATCCAAAGTGGCTGTCGTGTCACGGAATGAGATAAGGATTGTGGAGATGCTGCTGAGGGACAGTGCTGAGTGATGGCATTGACTGGAAAGAGCTAAACACTTCACAGCTCTTCAAACCGCAAGACTCCAGCATTACAATTGATTTCCACAATGAGCCTTTTGTTAGCGCACATCTGTCACAAACTCTTGCGATGCTTGACTAACATATTTTAAATAACGCATATAATACAAGATTTGGAAGTTATCTGTAGAGCTTCTTAAGATAGTAACTGGAGACCTGACCTGAAACTTTGCAGGGGTGTGTTTCATTGTGTGCGTTTTGAAGCGCAAAGTACAGTGATGCTAGCGTGCTAATCGCTCTCCAAAAACGTACACGGGTGTAGTTTTAGAACATCATAACAGTATCTTTGAGGTACTAAAACACCAATTTCTAAAACCAATATAACCAATCTCTGGTAACTGGGAAGAAACACGATTTATTCTGACCACATCTGGAATGAGATGCTATTTAAATGAACGATAATGTACTCCATTTTATTTCTGTTCTTCCAATCAAAACAAGGCAATTCCCAAAACATCCCATAATCCTCAATACAATTGTTTAGGGTAGCCTTGAGCTGCTTCAAGCAGCTGTGTGGATGGCTATGGTCTCGGTGAGAATTGATCTTCACTGCTGTATAAAACAGAAATCAAGAGGAGCGTGTGAAGTTGCCTTCAAGATTAACCTTGTGTGTTTTCTAGCGAGAACGCAAGCTTATTGCTTTTGACGTTTAAGGAATAAAACTGCATTTTTTGAAGAACATGGATGAGTTCTTTTCTGTCAACACAGACATGGATTGTGTCCTGGACAGGCTATCTGCTGAATTACACAGAAGATTTGAAGCTCTGCTTCCATGTTCTTCATCTGAGTCCAATTACAAGATGTTTGAAGTGAAATACAGATCTGCGTTGAGAGGCTCAGAGGACTACTCAAGAGACACTGGGCTGTGACAAGGTGAACTAGCTGTCTTGGAAACAAAATGGTTATTTAGCATTTTTAATTCATTGTTGTATGAAAATGTTTTTTGGCAGTTTGATTAAATAAAAGACATGTTAGAGCTGCCGGTTCATCCATCACATTCGAAATGGAAGGTCAGGGTGCATTGCATTGTGGGAAATGGTATTTAGTAAGATAATGTAGTAAGTCATCCAGGTATTACAATACACATAATGCAGCATTAGTAACAGGAGTATGGTAGTATGGTACAGTGCTATTTACAACACAAACATGCACAGTTTCACAGTTTAAGTGACTTAATTGACAAGTATTTTGATGCTGGGAAGAAAACATATAGTGATTAAATGGTTAGAGCTCAGAAACAGCACTGCCTGCTGGTGAAGACTGGGAATAACAGTTTACTGTTTCCACAAATACTGTGTGCTAGTTAAAGCTGCAATCTGTAACTTTCATGGTTAAAAATAAACAAAAATCAGCTATTGAACAAGTACGTAAAAGTGTTCAAAGCTGTCTCCTTACCCCGATTCACAATGGCAAGTTTATAATAATGATTTATAAATTGAGCTGGCAGGTCCAGTTCCACAGGAAAAGTCAGTTAGGCTTCATTTCACTTCAACGTACAAAAAACAAACATCGGTAAAGTAACCTGCAGTTTTATGTTTCAAACAGAGATGGCGACAGAGAGGCAGAAAGACAGCAGCTTTAATGCAGTCACATAAATGTTGCTCTTCAGAAGTGTATTTCTCTCGTCAGAAGAGAATTACTTTTGTATTTCTTTGACAGAAATAAACAAAGAATCACACGCTTTCAGTGTAAGACATGTAATGCGTCTGTGTGAAGTGTCTGAGTCAGGGTGTGTGAGAGGTCAGTCAGACGTGCCCTCTCCGCTAACGTCACATTGTGGCTCCGAGTTTAAAACAACGCTGGTGTAAATATTTTGTCCCTGGCTAATACTGCACAAACACACTTTACAGCAGGGGATCTGCAGGCTGGACATTGTAGTCCTTTCTGCTTTATTAGCGAACAAACATCACAGCTGTGAACATCAGCTATAGCTCTCTATCCGTCTGTCTGTCTGATGCCAAATGTATACAGTTCTAATTCTGCACGGGTTGTCACATCAGACTTCTGCGTACCACTGTGTATGTGTGTCCTTTTAAGATACTTTTATTGACTAATTTGCTTGTACGCGAAGCTTCAGATAAAATGGAACAGCTAATGTCAAAGACGTACAGCTTTTTTTACCCTCTTGAGGTTTTGCAGAAGAGTTCTGGGCTGCGCTGCGGAGTTCTTGAGATTTTGTACATACTTGTGTACTGTACATATATAAAGTGAAAAAATTCTATAAAGTTCTATAAAGACATGGCATAATGGTCTGTCCTTAGACCGACATATACATGTATGGTACACATGTAGAACACGTTTATATTAATGAAATACCTACTTTTATAACTAAATTACTATAACCTCTTTAACTTATTCTGCACTTTACATACAGTAAAAGACGACCCGCTATAAGACGATATATTGAATAGCATGTAAAATCCTCTACACGTTTCGTACACAATCTCACATACACCCTCTTGCTGATAACAGTGCTGCCAAATTCAGAGCACTGTTTACGAAAATCTCAAGAACTCCGCAGCGCAGCCCAGAACTCTTCTGCAAAACCTCAAGAGGGTAAAAAAAGCCGTACGTCTTTGACATTAGCTGTTCCATTTTATCTGAAGCTTCGCGTACAAGCAAATTAGTCAATAAAAGTATCTTAAAAGGACACTCAGAATTGTTTATTCTTCTTAAATGTCAGGGCTAATAGCGCGGATACGGTAAGAGAAGGGCGGCTCGTCAACATTTATCTTTATTGTAAGAGAGTAACCGCTCGACGAATGCTTTTAAGAGGGCCGTGCGCCGCAACGAGCATTAGCTCCGAACAGGCCGTTTGGAGATACTGTTTGTGTATGGCTGTGGTTTAAATCAGAGTAATGTTCTGAAGACCAGATGATGAAAGGGATTTGCACACACCGCATCTGGCGCTCTGTGTACTTAAACTGCTAAAAGAACCAAACAGGTGGAACAGGTGGGCACGGTTCAGGACATATAGAGAGATGATCAATTGTCAGACATCCCTTTTATCTGCAGTCACAGTTTCCTTTGGGGATTAAGCAAAGATACGCCCATACTGACAAAAGAGACTGTGCAGTCATGAAACGTTTTAAGCGTACACCCTACAAAATGCACAGAAACATGCAAAAGAAAAAAATAACTGTTTTTAGGTCAGTAGATGGAGCTGGATTTTTTATTTTTTTGCATTGAAGATGTAGACATGGAATGACCCGAAACGTTTTTCGTTTACAAATTAAATGTTTCTTTTGATGTCCATTGTTTAGCTTCTCCTGTCTAAAGTTTTGATGCTACAATTTCCACTCCTAAAAATAAGTGTCAAAAAGGTTTCTTCAACAATAAAAAAAACAATTTTGGTTCCACAAGGAACTTTTCCCTCCTTTTAGTAGTCTAAGGGACATTTTTCCATCTAAAAGAACCTTTGGTGCAGTGAGGTTTTCTGGAAGGTTCTTCATGGAATCATGACAGAAAGTCATTTACATGCCTTTATTTTTTCAGTCTCACCATCTCCACTCACTAAAAGCAGCATCAGTGATGGTCTCCAAAAAATGCAGACTGAATAACAGTCCAGCAGAAAAAGTCACATTCTTCGACATAGACAAACCGCTCTGTAATTGTCAAATTAGCCGTGAAGGGACGCAATGTGCACAACTTCAATCAAATATATTTCATCTGGTGTATTTCATAACACTCTGACAAAACCGGCAATAGATTGCAGAGCAATGGAACACAAAGACCCAATCTGCTTTCAACACGATGACCGAGGAGAAAAGAACCATCAGGCAAATCGATTAGTTGCCACAAACATCTACGGGGACCTCCAGGACAGCCAAGTCAGGAGAGATAACTCATAAAAGTTGAAACTGATAGCTGGACCAGATGTACTCATGAAGAATTAAACAATTAATGACGAAGTAAGAGCTGAAATGTCTTTGCCTACATCACAATCCTCAAAATAAATGAAAACGAAGTCCTAAGCCTATATTTTTTCTGTATCTTGGTAGATGCAGTAACTTTAGTCACCTGCAGTAAATGAACAGGCATTTTTCTGAAAAATAGTGAAACATACAGGCCCTGATATTACTTAAATGATTTGGTATAAAAACTGTAGCATCAACTCACCATATTTATGATATTTGTGTGACACGGCAACATTGAGGTGAATGTTGCCATCTGTTATATGATTAGATATATAATAAAAATAATTAAAATTGTATTTGCATAATGCAACAGAATAAATAGCACAAGGTTTCATGGCTTTTAAGGGTTAACAACTCAACAAAGGTTTGTTTGAAGTAGCTTTATTACACCCCTTCTACTCTTAAATTTGAGATTGTGAGAGATATGCGTTAAGATACCATCATGTCTGAGTGCCACTTTTTGCGAAGGTGAAAGAACCCACATGGAATCCCACCAGTTGGAGATCAGAGCAAACATCTATACTCGTCAGGCAGAAACGAGAGAAAAATCTCAGGTACTCATGAAGATGACAATGGGCAATCAAATGCCACAAACGCGCACAGATTCCTAATCAGAAGATACAAGTGGCTTCTCCAACAGGCAATCTGGGCATTGTGATGCCCGCAATGTTGCCGGCATGCGATATACTGAGAAACGAGGGATGTTTCGTGCTTCTGCTGTCTTATCAGGATGTTTATTAAGAGGGTTGTTCCGTGGTACAGTGGCAAGAGAAAACATTTCACAGTATGACATTAACTCATTGAAAAACACAATGAAACATCTGAAGGCTCTCTCTCTCTCTCTTCCCTCCCGTGTATTGCGGTAAACCGGTTATCAAAGCGTCGCTTCTACACGTGACCCCGTCTATACAAAAATGACCTGAATGATCGGGAGGGAAGGCATAACTTCGTATTCATCACAACAATGTTCGGCAAATATTTTTATTCCCTTGCAACAATTTAATTCCCTTACAATTGTCTCCCTTGTCAGACATTTAAATGATTTCCAATTCAGAATCTACATTTCATCTTATTTTGAGTCAAACGCAACGTGCCAGAGAGATACATGCGCAAGTGATCGAAATTCCTACATCCACATAATCTACAACCGGAAATAAACTGTCTAGTGCAGCGAACATCAGTGGAGGAGTGTGAGATTTGAAAATGTCCCCGGAGGAAAGTAAGAGGGATCGTTTTGGTCGAGTTAAAACTATGGAGAGGTAGGGTTGTTGTAATGGTCTGTCATGGTTCCTAGATCTCATAGGATGTTTTATTAGGTCCCAGTGGTACAGTAAAGTAAAATACATCTGGTCTAACCACTGTTAAATAATGCAGTGGATTTAATGCTGCAAATAAATTTGTAGAGCAGATATACAGTAACTACTCACGCTAACTTCACTATGTTGACATTTGAATTTACAGGGGCCGGGGAATACAAATCAACTTACGTAGCAGCTACAAGCATGTTACACTTCCGCACGTAAAATAAATAGAATTGTACTTCATACCGTTAGCAGCTAATTTTAGGAGTGAAAACAATTGCTGGAAAATGGCCGCCTGAAGCTGCGTTTAAAAGGGTCAACAATTCCTTCTTCCACAATCTCACATCACTTGCAACATTACCGTAACAACTGGTCACTAATGCACATGGTAAGTTCACAAGAATTAAAAGGTGTGATGAAGACAGATGAAAATATAACAGTTTGGAGTTGCGTATGGTGTTCAATCAATTAGTCACGTTTAACTTGAGTCTACAAAAAAATCCCAACTCCAAGCTCATAAAAACAGATTGTTGTGCTATATAAAACAAATTGACCTTATAATACATACAAAACCAGATGGTTAGCTTTACCTATTAGTATGATACTGTAATGCTTTTGTACATTTAGCTTGATTTAAAGGGGGATCAAAAAAGGGGAAGAAAAAAAATGATGAACATTAGGACCATAAACAAAACAAGTTCTGGAAATACTGAACGAACAGCCTACCATTTACAACTAAATAACAGATCAAAATACGAGCATAGAGTGCTTTATCAGGAGCTTGATCCTATTAATACTAATTTACATTTAGGGGTTTAACGGTTTTGTTCGGTCTCCTCGACTCCGTGACATCTGGTGCACAGCAAGGTCAGATCTCCTGTTTTCACTCTAACCCTCACGGACCTTGGCAGACAGCGCATCGCAAGTCTTCTTGGCATCTCCCAAAAGCATGGATGTGTTTGGTTTGTAGAAGATAGGGTTGTCCACGGCGGCGTAGCCAACTCCCAGCGATCTCTTCATCACGATGACCTGGAGGGAATGAAAGCAGAGGTCATGGATTATTCGGGGACAACGCACGGTACTTTACGGAATAAGTTGGAAAATTCACATGCAATAAAATCCTGTGTCTGTTTGCTGCTTTTAGTCCTTCGCTTAAAGCCACAGATGATTTAAGACACGGAGCTACTGAGCTGCGCCAGCTAATACAAAAGACTGCAACATTATTCTTATAAAAACACGGCGTGCACCTGCATAAAGCGGCGGAGAAGAGCTTTACGATTCGTACAACAGAGCGCAAAAGGAGCCGGTGCGTCCAACATGTAATGGTTATTTAAGTATCTGCCATTTGCAAAATTAAGAGTCATTAGTGTCTCACACACCAGTTCTTAGGCCGAGCAGTTTCTGGGAAAATCAACGAGAGCAGCGCTTTGATTGGGAGCATCTGTTTGGGAAGTTGGAACACTTGGTAATTGAATAAGTAAAAGCAGAGAGGAGAGCCCTCGCCGCTGGTCTAGCTTTAGTGTTATTCAATACACTGAAAGATATTTGGAACAAAATGACCCTCATCTTGAAACTTCAAATCAGCGGGCGGATCCTTTTAATATCATCATCTGTCCTGCAAAAGCCTCGCAGATGTTCAATGCCAGCAAGGTGATCAGGACAGCGTTAAGACGCGCCTGACCCTCGCCGTTCCCCTCTCAAAACAGTCACGTGATCGCTCTACCCAGGCCCAGAATCCCTCAGGACAGGACAACATCCCTCTCTTTGTTAAATTATTCATAGGGCAGCTGGTTTCATTTGGAACCGAGGTTCCACATGAAGGTCTCTACAAGCTGGGAGCAATCAGCAGTGGTGGATGTTGCACGAGATTCAGGATAACCAAACCAACAAAGACAATCGTCAGAGTAACTTCAGATTCGACAACACTATCATGTCATCAGGAGAGTCACTGCGGAGTTGTGTGAGCTGCCTTGTTGAGGCCTGGCAAAACATCCGAGTTCTTAGAAACGAGAGATGATGATGCATGCAGGCTCCTTCAAACAAGGAAGGATTTGGTTCAAAGCTCTTGTGTTTGCAAACACTGAATGCAGAATTATGGAACAGGTTAACGAGCTACACGCGATGACTCATGGGAGAAGGTTGACGCATTCACGCATGCTGCGAAGTCAAGCACCAGTTCTCCAAATGATTTCCCCAGAGAAGGTCCGGGCATGATGGGCCTGTCATGTGGTGAGCCACACCAGCCCCACATTCAGGGAAAGTATCGCTCGGATGCTCCAAAATGTCATAATTCCAGAACGAGTGAGTCAAAGCTAATGAAAACAGCGTGAGACCGTCTTTGCTGGAGATACACCTGGTACGAAGCCGTCACAGCGGGAACCAGCTGTGGGGATGAAGGTGGGATGGATATTTTCATACCACTCTGGGTGGGAGAATACAGGGATGGTCTGTATTACAGTGCCGGAGGGAAATCCTTGCTGTCCTGGCTTTTATTCTAGCCATTAAAGTAAAGCCTATTACATATAGTGGCCCCTGGAAAGTATTTGAACACTTAAGCCGCACTTTAAATGTATGAGTTTCACTGTATTAGATAACAAAATAAAAATACCATCTGCCGGCAATGATTTAACCCAACTAACTTTAACCCAACTGGTCTTTTAACAGATGTATGAAGTCCATAGGCGTGGCTAAGACGCCAAATTCTGAAGAGCAGAACTCTGACACCTCACCTGCTTAGACTTCCAGACCTCCAAAACAGGCATGCCTGCAATGATGGAGTTAGGATCCTCCTGAGCCGCAGAGTTTACAGTGTCATTGGCTCCAATGACCAACACCAAGTCAGTTTCTGGGAAAAAAAAAGCCCAGATTACAGATTATGCACCAATAGGCCAGGTTAGCAGTTGACACTATTACTAGTACTGTAGTGGTACCGCAATGCAGGGATGGTATCAGACGGTCATGTACCATGCCATTTATGTGGTGCTTCAAGGTATTTCCAAAAATATCAATTTTAAATAAATTACCTGATATTATAAAGGTACTATAAGGTGTTATATATATATATATATGGATGTGTGTAAATATTTTATTATATACCAACATATATATATATATACTGTTGGTATATAATAAAATTTACACACACATCCATACATTATACACACACATACTACACACACACACACACACAACTTATCAACCAGTACTTACCAGGGAAGTCATGATTGATCTCATCCATTTCCAGTACAACATCATAGGGCACACCAGCTTCTGCCAGCAGTACATTAAGTTGAC
>JAZGTJ010013631.1:0-14805 GCA_036877575.1 Botia almorhae
TGGATGTCTGGAGGTGTGAATATGGACCAAACACTGTGATTTTCTAAAACTCTGTTACTTACACTACAATTGCGCTAACACCCAAAAGATTAATGAGAGAAAAGCTGACAGAGACAGAGTGAGATGGAGAGAAAGGCTCTCAGGAGCTACAGGTGAAAGGGTTGCTAAATGCGCTGTGCTGAGCATCAAGGCCTATGGATATTGGGTGAGACACGATAGTGTTACAGTCTGGATCAGGAAGAGCTAAATCAGGTCAAACACCTCAATATGTAATTTTGATAGCTATGTTTTTTAGCTTTTGTCAGTTACATTGTGTTTCCAACACTCCTGTGAATACACCACTTTCTGTGAATCTCCGGTTTGGGAGGGGAAAAAAACGCTTGTTACTTTTCACTTTGGTAAATGAGCACACGCTCGATAAATGAACAAGAAACAATGACACCATTTTACAGTTTCTATAAAGGTGTTTGACATATTTGACATAACATCGCCCTGACATATTTTAAAACAGGCCAAATTGCATTTGCACAGGGAACGTTTGCACCATCACCTGATTTATTTTGGAATTGGGCACTAACATAGTTTATTCTTAGTAAGACATTGTTCTGATAAAGACTGTATAGTAAATACATTACTACAAAATAACACATTGCTGCATTTATGATTCACAGTGGTGTAACAGACAGATGCCTTTGCCCTTAAAATTTCACCTACATCATTTTTTTGCTTATGTGGAATTTCCTCCAGCGTTACCAAAGGGAAATCCATCATTTCTGTGCCCAAACTGTGAAACGGCTGCTGAATTGCAGTGGGTAAGTACTGGTAATTACAGGTTATGAGCAACATTCCTGCCCTCGCGCTGAGCCTCTGACTGGCTGATAAAAGCCACTTGATTGAGTAATTGTGTGTTTGAGAGCCACATGTCAGGGCGGAGTCTGTAATCATAGCGTAATCTCTTGTTCGTTCAGGCCTAGCACCAGCCAATTCACACAAATTCGAACAAAAGGGGTCGATAACAACTGCTCAGCAGAAAATTGATATAATGAATATACTCAGAAGTAAATGGCACTTGAGCTATATCCATGGTGACGCTCATGGTTTTCGCTTAGGAAACGGTTTCAAATAAAACCACCTGTGTCATTACTGGATTGTAAGTTTCTAAAATAAGCCACTGGCATTGCTGAGTTGTTAAAACTATTATTTGATGACTCAGGGGCACTCAAAACGGTTTAACTTTGGAGTGGACCCCCATTAAGCTACCGGAATGAGAGTAAATTGGTGAGATCAAATAAATATTGCCTCAGAACTTCACACCAACTACAAGTAAAGGTGAAGCAACTAAAACTGCTGTTCCAACCATGTAGAACCAATGGTGCTAATGTTCCTTCTGGGACTCTGCACTCTCTTCATCGCCTCGTCAAAATTAGACATGCTGTCGTACACGTGTTGGAAGTGTGGAAAACTATTTGCTCCTACAACAGGTGCTCTTTCTAAGGTTGGAGCTGCGGCGAAGCGTCTCGGAATGTTTCGTTTACGATAAAAGGTGTCGATTGAGGTGACAAGCAATTTATGCAAATTGACAACCAGTGACTACCAATAAGAAAAAACTTGACGTTTTGAACATTCCTAGAACTTTCAAAATAACATGTAACGTTTTTGTTACTTGATTAAAAACATTAGAGAAATGTTCTTACAACCTAAAATGGTTAGCTGAGAAACAGCTTTTCTTAGTGTTGCCAATGTTGCCTTTTGCTACTCTAGCAATGTGCACTAGAATGAAGGTCCGATTGATGGCATGAGAGCGTTGCTGGATGCAGATTCGCCCCAAGAGAAGAAAAGACAAGAGGCGAGAGTATAATTGCGTCGGGCAGTGAAGTGTGTGAAAGGATTAGGCCTTGGCCACTCTTCAGCACACCCATATAAAAGACTGTCCCCCCTGGGGTAAAGTGTGCCGGCCTGCTTGTGTACCGAAAGCTACACGCCGACAGCACCATTCATCTCCGATATGCATCTCCTCTCCTCCCCTGCCTGTGTGCTATCAAAACCTCGGCCTTATCTTTCACCAAGCATGGCGTGTCCTTCACAAGCCTGCTCGGCTGTTCAACACTGTCTCTGTCTTCATTAGTTGGGCGATATTATGAGGGCGCGCATCCCTCGGGATCCGTGGTAGCGTCTTTCACCTGTCTGTCTTTGCTTGCCTTTTTTCTCTTAGTTTGGTTCTCTGAACACAGTTCTGTGAAAGTACAACAGGCCAGCGAGAAAGAAGCCAACCGTTAGCCGGATATTTTGGCTTGATTTCATTTCAAGTTGATGTGTAAGCATGCCAGCTGGTTCACAGCCAGAATTACAGACAAGAAATTAGATCAATTAATATTAATTACAGGGATAGTTTTCTCAAAAATGAAAATTGTGTTATTGCTTACTCACCCTCGTGTCGCTTCGAAACCATATTGCTTTTTTTCTTGGTGGAACCAAAACAGGAGATACTCTGAAATATGTGCTGGTCACTGCTTTCCACGCAATTACAATGAATGAGGACTCACATTGTTAAACTTAACAAAATGACACACAAGCCTCACAAATGTGGTGCATATGATTCTGTGCTACATCTTCTTCATCCTTATTTCTAACATGTAGCTATAGCATGATATCAGACATAGTACAAGAGTCATACAGGTTTGAATGGTGAGTAAATGAGAATTTTTGGGTGAATTATCATTTCAACTTTACAAAACAAAAAAGGTTTCAGGATGGCCCGTTAAATTTCAGCATAGTCAAACAACTTGTTTTGCCAGCTTTTAAAACAACAAATCAATAAACAGAATCCCTGCCTTTTGTTGCTATTGTTGTCTACATGAGAAAATGACACCCTATCATCTACTGAGTGGACAAGCTTAATTTTCTAACTCATAAAAGCAATAAGAGTTTCCCTGGAGCCTATGTAAGCGCTAGCATAATGTACAACATTAGGCCATACCCCACAATAAAACAGATGTATGCACAGTCAACATTTTGCTATTATTAAACGATATGTTGGCCTCAGTCATTTTATTTCAGAACAATCCAACTTAATTGTTCTCTCAGCTCATAAACATCTAGTCATGAATAAAATTAAAGTCGAACAAACCACCTATGCGCTATATTTTATCTCATAATCAAATTTTGCATAACCTTACAACTGCGTGTGAAACCTTTATTAATTAATTAATACTGTAACCTCCCAAATCACAGATGTCTGCACACACGCTGCATTGATTAACACCTGCTGATAAAACCATATGACGAAAACGATTATCACAGATACACCCCACCACTGACACCTGTGTAGCAATAACCACCTGTGATCTGAGGAAAATAGACATAAAACCACATTAGCTTCTCTTCAGTACACATTCTCTTGTTTAATGATGAGTTCTACTGTAGTTGTTCTGAGGCAACAACCCTCATATTTACACTAGTTATTTATTTACACTAGTAGTGTAAGGTTATTTACGCTGCAATCGATCTACTCTTTTGAAACAACGACGCAAGCTACAAATAAAGTGCAACTACACTGAATGTATGGATTGTGTTTTTCTCTTTTCAGTTAATCGTGATGACCATCAAATGTGAACAGAATAACTCACAATAAACTACATCCTATATAGCATCCTATATAATAGATATACCTGTGCCAAAAACACGTAATGCACAGCTGCATTGCACTAGATATTCTGCCATAAAAACGAGAGTCTTGAATCTGTTGCACGGGGACTCAAATCTATTTTTTTTAATCTGTTCATTGGTATTCACTAAGCGTTGAAAGTGGAACGTGAATCACGTGTGTGTGAACCTTCACTTGTAAGCTAACACTGTTATATAGCGAAATATTTGACGTACAATCAGCATGAATTTAAACAGGGTGGTTATATTTATATCAATAGCACAGGTGAATATGTTTACCTGGAGCGAAATACCCTTTAAGCAATTTCTACAAAAGCATCTACGTAAAGCGATGTAAACATACATTTACGTACACGTACAGCACGATGTAAACGTACAGCACAATGTAAACGTACAGCACGATGTAAACGTACAGCACGATGTAAACGAACAGCACGATGTAAACGTACAGCACAATGTAAACGTACAGCACTTTAACAGAGGTTTATTTGATGGGAAAAACACAACAGTTTTCCAATACTAATGGAGGAAAACTTCTGTGCTTAAAACCGAGGTGAAAAAACGAACAGTTTCATGAGGGTTCAAAATAAGGGTTGCGTGACCCTGTGTTCAACATGATCTGCAACATGATCACGTTTTACTGATGCACTTCTCCACAAACAAACCTCAGTCTGAGAAATAAAGAGCTGTCAAGCTAAGCTTGTGTTTATTCTCTCTGTTGAGGAGTATCACCCTCAGAGGAAATGTAACCAGGGCTGTTCTAGATGCAAGATGCCCGTGGCTGTAGCCCAGGATGACCCTGAAACATTTGAAGCTGAAGGACAGCATGGAGACTGGATTTAATCCTGTGGGCACCAGGCCCACTACAGCGAGCACGTGCACACACATACAAACACAGGTGTGCAGATACCTGTTCACATGCACACACATACACAGTATAGAAATGCCTGCAAGCATGACCTCGTAGGGGCATTCATATAGCTTATGATGTAAAGATTATATGGAGTTCTTTTATACACAGCCAGTACACACAAGCAAGCGAATGAAAGAGAAAAGGATGTACAGACACATCAACAGATACGATAGCAGTTTCGTCCCTTGGAGAGAAAGGTAAATTTATTTTAACTTCTTTTTCTTTTAGTAAGTTGTTCTCAAACAACTCAACTTTTCTAATCTTGTTCTTTTTTCATCAAAAGCCTTTATTTTTGTCAACCCCCTTGTGACACAAAAACTGCATTTAGGTGTAGCTTGTAAAAGACTATTTGTTATGAAAATAATATACCTGCATAGTTCATTATGTACAGTCTGTAAGGTAATGTATTGTTTTGGAACAACTTAAAACTTCACTGTATGTATACATATACGAGTCAAAACAATATTGGTCGTGGCTTGTTGGTAACATGCACAATTAATATGAACACCAGACACACTTCCCCTTGACTTTTTTTAAGAATACGCTTAAGTATACGTAAATGATTTCAATACAGTGTCCACAGTGCATTGACTTTAATACATGTGCACTTAGGTGCACCTTTTTCTACAAGGGTCATAATGCCTTTATAAGTACTGATGATACTACTGGCAATCTGTGGTTAATGTATACATCATTTGACCTCTTTGACTTCTCCCTTTCTCTTTCAGCAACAGGGGGTGTATGGGTCTCCTGATCTGACTCTGCGAGCTTCTTATCTGGGCTTATGAATAATAGTGTTGTCTGAGTACAGAAACAAACCCTACAGTGATTCACAAGAGACCTCTACTTCAATACTTACATCTGATACCACCAGACACACAATTCACACCATACACACAACAGTGCCAGTGTACAACAGTCACAGATATGTACAAAATCTGTGACTATTGTGTGCACAAAAACATTACAATAATCAATTCCAAATATTCAAGGGACTACTAGCATTAGACAGGGTCATCCCTGCGCAGGGGACATATTGGGCCCCTTTCCCAGGGCCAATGAGCAGGCTAAATCGTAAAAAGGGCCCCTATAAAGTCAAAAACGTATTTAATAAATAATGTTAAGTAAAATTAATGTAGTCTCCTAGCTTCCTTATTAGCACCTGAATGGCACAGCAAGCAGAGTGATACAAAACAGTAAAGAGTCCCAGTGCTGTTCTGGTGTTATATCAGCTCACTTGGAACGTCTCTCGCCCAATCAGATTTGAGGATCAGAAAGAACTGTTGCGATTTTTATCTGACACACCAGGAAAACTGCATGCAGGGATTGTAGGAATTAACAGAACAGGCTGCATGCTACACACAGATGAAGGCAAGTGTGCCCACTCACCAGACCGTCGCAGTTACTAATAGCTACTGAGGCTCCCTGTATGTCCGTAATGTCACCCACATACATGCAGTCGCTCTTCAAAGGCTCAGCGCGTGTGCCGCCGGATTCAAGCCACTCCATCTTGGCTCCGGGAGCCACCAGTCGTGTGTTGCGACGCAGACGCAGGTGAAATTCCCGGCCGAAGACAGTGACGTTGTAGTAGAGCTGGTCAAGCGCGTCTCCTTCAGATTCACGGTGGGCGTGGTCGGTCGTCGCCGCCTCTCTTCTCCAGCGCCTACGGAACTGCCCATCTGCTGGACCAACCGATACCGCATGCGACAGGAAGCGGCCTTCTGCATCAGTCAGAACAGGCTTTACCAGTCCATAGTCCCCCAGTACATGCTGCAGGGAATCTGCATGGAGTTGTAAACAAAGTCATTTAGTTAATTAGGATAATAATCCTAATAATCTAGGACATTAGGATCTTTGGTTCGGTGAAACCTTTTTACTAGGCATGTGCAACGACACTTCACAAGTTTTTGCTTTTGCACAGTCCTTCTCTTGCAGCCCGTTAATTTACATGAGGGGCCATGAATTAAAAAAAGAAACACATTAACACTTGTTTGACACCATCATTTTCAGATGTAATGATGTGCAGCTACTGCTATACTGTGAGAAAAGTGTGAGGTGTAAATTTGTATTCATAACTGTACATCTACTACACCTGCCTCTCATCATGCAATGCAATTACAAGTCAAAAGTATCTTTTTTTTTACTGACAAGTTAACCCTTTGGTTTATATTACAGGTCAAAAGGTGTCTGATGGACATGTTTACCATGCTCCATGCAAAAATATATTAAAGAAATTCACACCAAAAGTCTCATTTAAGCAAACTATTTAATAATAATAAACTCAAACATAATTTAAAGCAGCCATGACCCAGCAAGAGACAGGTTTTTATACATGCTCAGCTCACACAAACACACTCAGCTCTGCTGATTCTAAACGAACCTTTACATGCCTATAAGCTCTGCATGCATCCATATTTCCTTAAAAATGCTGCACGCACCCCTGGTGCTCAGAAAAGCCACATGCACCTTTAATGTTCAAAATATTCTTTTGAGCAACTACGATCCTCAAAAACGCTGTCAAGGTAGGCAGCTCACTTGCTTTTGAGACACAGCCAATATGTCATTTCAAAGTGTGAGCAAGATGCGGAGCAAGATGCGAAGCGATGCTGAGCGCTCTCAGAGGAGACATACAATCACAATTATTGCAATTTACAAATAATTATTACATGTAATGCTCCTCGTAGCAAACGTTTAAGCAGAAAGCAAACATTCTGCTCTTGCTTTACAAAACTAAAAGTTGTATTCGAAGCTTTAGTTTATATTTATACAGAAAAACACGCGTTTTAAATAACTAAGCAAGCGCCCTCGAAAGAGTACAACAGAACGGAAAAACGGTTAATTTGAAATCAATACAGTATCTCAACAGCATCCGTCAAAGATCGCTTTGTTTTCTGTGTAAACGCAAAGACACCAGAAAAACAACCAAAACATCCCCAGTACATACTGTACAGCTTCCTCTCAGAAATTAATGTGAATCGCAGTTTACAACAATATCAAGTGTGATGACACAGCATACGAGAATGTCAGGGGTCCAGAGAATAATTTAAAAATATCAGAAATAGCCCGTGCCACAAGTTTGTCTTAGTGAGGGAATGAGGAGAGTACGCGAACATCCACGTTAGATGGGCACTTGGGTGGACCCGGTCAGGACATCTTGCGATGGGATGAAAGGGCAAAAGGGCAAATAGGTAAAGACAGCCTCACGTACCTATGCTACTGGCGATATAAAGGCCGTTCGTCTGCAGAAAAATCGGAAGTGTGATTAGGATTGTAAATCCGGGCGCGAAATCCATGGCAGCTCCGAACTGCGCAGGTGAGAGAGACGGACTTTGGGATCCAGCGTGTTAAAGTTCCCTGCGCGACCAGCGAGCGCCACGCCAGCAACAGCCGCCCGCAACTTACTGCAAAGTGCACTAGGAGAGATAGCGTCTCTCTTTCTCTCTCTCTCCCTCTGTCTTACACACACACACACCCTCCCTCCTTTCACCGGCTCTTACTAGGTTTCTGTTAACACCTGAATGCGCGCGAGCACACACACACTCACACACACAACTACACTCGCTCTCTTCACAAACACACATACCCGCAGGCAAAGCGACAGCCGGTATGCGCAACCGTTCCCAAAAGCGCAACACACAGAGACGATGTATATAAATATTTATATTTTACATTCTTCCTTATGTAAATAAATTTAGAAAGCGTATCAGTAAATGCTGGTATTTTAAATAACGATGTCTTTATTCTTAAACGTTTAAAATTAAATTCAAACTGTGCGTAAAGACTGTATTCTACGTGACCCGTTGAAACTTTTTGCAGCGCTTTCTACATCACGTACAAGCAAAGCATCATCATCAAGTGCACTAGCGCCCCCTTGAACACACATACAGTATGTGGAGCTCACTTACTCTATAACAGTCACAGGGAGCCCTACTATAAGTGTTCCTTACTCCATAGACCGACATATGTAACATATAAGTGATGGGTTAATCGCGTCAAATGTAGGAAAATTAAAAAGTAAAACAGACTGATGTATTAAAAGATTTTACCCATTAAAAGCTCTAGAGAAGCAAAACAGATCTCTTTACAATATAGCACTAAAACTTGCTCTGCCAAAATACCACAGACACAAGCTAACCACTTGTTACTAAGAAACAAAATGTGGAAACTTCAATAGTACCAAGCTTTACCCACAACCTTGGAATATTTACATTATATAAAGTAAAAAGGTATACAGTATACAGACGAGAATCTTCTGTAGTGTATTGCTCCTGTGATACAGTGTAAAAAGATTTTTTCTGAGAAGGCAGGTTAGCAGATAGCCTTTCTGAGGTGTGGACAGGGAATGTCCTTGGTAGGGTCAAACACATGGCATCCATTCGTTAGCATGTATTAACATACCTAATGAGCGATGCGGCGGATTTTAATTTTGCTCTTGAAAGGTTAGACTCCTGAGCATCAGGTTTAGAAAGTGTCAGAATTAATCTGACATACTCATTAAAAAGCTGCCAGATCCTATGAAAGCATGGTATAGTACAGAGAAAAATACTGGAAAACAAGTATACGCTGTGAGTGCTTATTGTGCTCTGTATATCAACAAGCTCAACAGGGAGAGCATTGGATTAGCAGCGCAAAAGGTTGTGCGTTTGAATCTCAGGGAACACACACACTGATCAAAAATGATATAAAAATGATCAAAAATGATATAAAATAAATGCACTGTAAGTGGCTACGGATAAAAGCATCTTTCAAACGCATAAATGTAAACAACAAAATTATTATGCCAGCATTCACTATACAGAAAATATTTCTAATTCACCAAGCTGGTAAAGCCAGTCAGACTCTCTGTGCAGCCTGAGAATAGGTGTCTTATGGTAAAAAATGTTTTATTATGGACTTATGCACACCCACAAAACAAACTTAAATGCAAAAAAAACCCTGAGTATCCATCTATCAATTAACTCCAAGTTTTAGAACACTGCAGAGAACCAGCAGAGAAAGAACCCTCAGAGAACAATAATGAGTCACTATAACTAGACTATAACTAGTGTCTTAGTACTATGATTAGGTATAAATCCTTTCTGGATGAACTCGCCTTCATCGTTTCTGTGGAACAGGTGCAGTTGCTGAGCAACAATCCTCTACAATACCTTGAATAAAGGTTTCGTTTTGGGCGACATTGTGACAATATATATATATCGTTTTATATATCAGATGTTTCTAAATATGAAAGAATAACTGCCTACTAAAACCATTTGTCAGTGTAATAATACTACAGCCATTATATATCTGATATTTGCATTAATGCGACTAGAGCAAAGTCAGTTTTCACCACGCCGCTCAATCCATCTGTAATATAAACCTGCGTTAACCAGACATAACATTTGAAACGTTATCGGTGTATTGTGTAATGAATCGACCCCAGAGACTGACGCCGCATTGCATTTCTTCTCAGGTGTGTTCAACTTAAAACGGCGCTGCGCAAACTGCTCCCGTATGACATCAGGATTCCGCGGCCCGACTCGGAAATACGTTACAATACAGGAAGCAAAATGTGTTGCACATTCCGTTTCATTCATGCCAAATTATGCTAAAAACAGAGAAAATACCAATGTGTTTTTGTGATACTAATTTTATTAAAGAGCATTCTTAGCAGCTTTCAAAAGCTTTGCTCTGAAAGAAATGTTTAGACTTCCTGCTCAGTTGCGTTACAGTTTTAGGTGTTTTCAATAAAAGGAAATCAACGTGTTACCTTATGGATATTTTCTACTCTTTAAAACTGTGTTTGTTGGCATAACATAATTTAGTTTAATAAAACAGTAAATATTATTTCTGAATAAAGAAGCTAATGTTATAATGTTGTTACCATATGAAGCATGTTTTAAGGTATCTGACAAAACATTGTTATAGTGTGTGCTGATCTATCAATGTATGTGTGGTTATGCCATCTGACCTATTTATATGTTTGTTTAATCATTCAGGTAGCACCGTATCAAAGTGAATGGTATTAACATGTTTACCCTATTTTATATTTAGTTGTATAATAAACATTGTGAAGCGACTTTCTTATTATATTACAAGCATATAACAGTCTGCATCCTTGTACTTTTTGGCACATTATCCATCTTGCACATTCCCTGCATATCTGAATATTTCTGCCTCAAATCTCTGTTTATTTATTGATAACAACTCTTGCACTGCTCAAGTTCATTTTTACTTAAGTTACTTTAAGTTATGTTCATTTTTTATACACTGTGTAAATATTTTGCACTGTTAAAGACCAGTCTTTGGCTGGAGTGGACCAGTCTTATATTTCACTTCTGGTTGTATCCTGCATATAACTATGTATGTGACAAATAAACATCTTGAATCTTCTCTGTATTTCCTTGTCTATGGGGAAAGTGTGAAATCTCAGCACAACTTTGCTTGTGCAAAATCTATACTGAACACTATACCAAAAGTTCAGTCGTTGGTGTAGACTTATAATATGTAGAAAGCCTTCATATGTAAAAAGAGTTCTTTTATAGGAGATAAATGTTTAAAAACAACCTTGATGAGAACATATGCAAAGAGCGCACGGACATTGACAGGGAGATAGTGAGGGGCTATTGTTGTGTGTTTGTGTTTTTGTTTGTTTATCTGAGTATGTGTCTTGTGGACATCAAAACTCTTACTTTTTTGCTCTGAGTTATTATTTGCATTTCCAGGGAAGACCATAAGTTCTTAACAAAATGACAGAAAACCAACATTTTAGTACAATAAAATCCAAACGTTTAACACTGGAATGTTAATAATATCCATTTAAAATAGTTAACATATAACATCTGTTCCATCTCTAAACGTGCTATTTAATCTATGAACAATCCTAAAGTAATTGGATACCTCATGCCATTAGTATTTTTAGACCTGAACATTTCAATAATGGTTACATTACTGCCACATGGGAACAATCCTGACTGTTGCATCCCTATAAAGGAGTAGCATTAGTCTTTAATTCGTGAGCTTACCATTCCAATATAAAGACCATATCTGTGAACACCACAGAGCATTTAAACTGGGTTATTCAAAATAGCAGAGACCATCTCCTATGTTAGGTGACAGCATGTCTGTTTAAAGCAGGTTGTTTATTAGCGGAAAATATTACTGATGTATGTAAACACTGCAGTAGGATTCATTTTATTATTATAAAAAAGAATGAACCAGTAATTTTGTGAGTAGAAAAGGTTTTTGTGTCTCATAACTGATGATGACTTGGTACAGCATGGTGGCGAGTAAACAACAATTGGGTGAATCCCTTTGTTTTTTCCTTTATTTTCCTTTTCACCATTCAGCAGCTATATATACTGTAAATGTATTTATATCATTTTTAATGGAGGGGTAATTGTAGATATAAAAGTAAGGGGGACATTTTTGCCACTGTCTGCAGTGTTTTTGTGGGAATTCAAATAATTGTTTAAAAGGGCTTATGATATGCAAACTATTCTTCCTCTTGTGATTCTAATGGCTATGATCTAAACTTGAAAAGTGTTGCCTTTACTGGCAGAATATGTAGGAAGGTATTAAAGCAGGTTAGAATCAGTGTTTGTGTAAAATCCTGCCTGAATCATTAAACCTGAAAAATACCTGACACAGGTTTATGCACGTTTGCAGATGTGGTATAGCTCTAAATTTGCTTTTACACAATCAATTTAATATTGAATCATTTTCAATTTAGACACAATAGCCAGTTTTGTTTTTTCATTTTTTGTTGTCAATGAAAAGAGCAGCAAAAGAAGCCAAAGCAGGATCAACTGTTGCATGTCGCTGAGCAACCAGCAGGCAACACACAGACTGACGGTCTGATAAGATAAACCCAGCCTAGAATACCGCAGACACAGACCAGTGACGAGTTCCAGTGCTGTTATTAGGAATATCAGCATTCTTGAAATTCCATTTGTCGGATCAAATTCACTGCTGAATAACATCTATTTCAGAATATTTTGTACCAAACAAACCTAAAGGCTTTGTGTCCATGGTGTACTAGTGTTGTGGTGGTTAGGGATGCTGTTCTGAAAACATAAAGGTTGTTTGTTTGCTCAAATAAAAGTGTGACAAGTAAAATTACGAATTTGTTTGGATTGTTCCATATAATGCCTAAGTTGCTTTATATAAAAAGGATCTGATTAAATGATATGACCGTACAGTCACAGTGTTTTACATAGAGAAACAAACTTCTATATGAACAACTCATGCTGCTTTTCAGTAGAATTATATTACATAATATGATACAAAGACCTATTTCAGAATACTTAATAATTGGCTAAAATAATTATGTAATGTCTTAGAGAGCAGGGAGCCACCCACTGAATTCCTGGCTAGGCATCAGTGATGTATGGAAGGTACAGAGTCTCAGAGGGTCAAATCTCCACTCCATAGCACAGGAGCGCTTATGCGGCAACACATTTTAATTTCATTCTAATCTTCTCTGTTCCACAGGGAACATAACATGTAATTAAACTTTATGAAATAGCCCTGCAGCTCATGAAAAATAGTGTCACGTTATACAAAAGCCATCTGAAAGACTGGCACAATCAAAACACCCACCAACACAGTCTCACCTCTTGCACAACACACATACATCTGCTCTACAAATGTGTGTAGTTCAATGACCCAAGACTGAAATTTCAAGTTATTGAAAGTTATATAGTCATTTATTTTTGAATATTCGCCAGTCAAAATACTGTTAAGTCTACCCTAAACGTATTAATTACATTCATGTTTTATTTAATTCTCATTCAATAATCACTGCAATCAGGGCCTGATATAGTCATGATATAGCTAGAAACAGGTGGCATTATTGGGAGAAACATTCTTATTCTAGAGCATTTTATTGGACAAAATTTAGACACACCTGAAAGTAGATCTTTAGGAATGGTGTTCTTAGTGTTAGAAAGTTAGAATCACTCCATGTGTAACTTGTGTCAGTACAGAATGTCCAAAAAATTGCCTTGACAAACTGTGTAACTCACAATGGCTCAGCCCAACACAGTATCACAAAAGTGCAGAGGCTAGTAACAGGTCATTCTACACTGACTAAACAGCTGGCAAAGTAGGCACCCTGAATCTTTATTTTAGGTTCATCTCCACATCTCCACATGTTGCCTCTTCGCAGCAGGTTATAGCCGACAGACATTCGTCAATAATCTCCTTTGCCTTCTGGACCTTTAGACCATTCTACTGTCTATCCTTCCACTTGACCTATTTTTCCTTGATTGATTTGCTTTATTTCTTCCTTCCTGTTGTTTTCCTTTTGAATGAGTCATTATTGCTTTCCAAGTGTGGTTCGTGATGGTGGATGGGAGATTTGACGCCAACTATTTGACAAAATATTTGGCAGGGCTTGTTTGTTGTGGTTTGATTTGTCAACTGAGAGATCTGTAAACAAGTTGAGAGATAAATTTTACAGAATTGTGGGCCAATTAAATGCATCAGTGCAGCTGATGAAAGCGGAGGTCAGGGGAAGACTGCAAGCTTACAAGACAGCAACCATGTATTCTGACACGTGGTGCTTGTGTCACTAAACAGAACTAAAGATACAATACATCTGTTTACAAATAGGTTATGAACACTCCCATCAACCTGCCATTGGTCGGACCAACAGATCCGAAAACTCAGACCACTGATTGAGGCAGTGTTGTTTTGCTGTATGTTTTCTCCTGAACATACAGACCAATGTTTTAATACATCAGACAACCAAAGTGTTAACATTTCTAAAGGGGAATGACTGAGGTGCCCTTGAGCAAAACACCTTCCCCCCAGTTGCTCCCCGGGTGCTGCAGAGATAGTTGTCCACTGCCCTGTGTGTGTGTGTACTCACGGCTTGCATCACTGGATGGGTTAAATGCAGAGATCACATTTCATGTATGGGTTACCGTACTTGATAAATACATCACTTTCACTTCACTCTTAGGTAACATGATAACAGCAGTGACAACAGTGTCACTTTTTAATTTACTCCTGTCCAGTTTTTATGACCTCACACTAATTGGCAGAATACATGGAATATGTGTACCTATATATATATATATATATATATATATGTATATATATATATATAATATATGTGTATAGTTTTACATTGTAGAACTTACTAGGTAAACTGCACAAAAGGTTAAATGATGAAAAATCTTTTATGTTTTATGTTAAATGTATTTCATCCAATTAGTAAAATTGTGTTTAATATAGTTTTATAA
>JAZGTJ010013632.1:0-14804 GCA_036877575.1 Botia almorhae
GAAACCACTTCTTTTGGGTTCCTAGTTGACATGCTAACACTGACTGGTTGCTATATTTAGTAAGCCTGGCAGTGCTGTTACTATTCCAGGAATGAGGGGGCGGATGGTATGAAAAGAGCATTTTTCCTTCTCTTGCAGTTCTTCGGCAGTAATTCTGTCGTGTTGCTTTGCAGGCGGTGACAATACGCCGTCGTGCTTCTACTGCAGCACGCCGTGAATGATCTAATAAACACGAGTTTTGTTATTAAGCCAAATGCACCATGCATTTAAAAGCACGGAAGTAACAAATGATCAGGTGACCCGTTATGCTGTACCGCGGTAGCACATACGTGCCAATTAGTAAACGTGTCGCTTAAATTCACTCTTCGTCTTATGCCACCGTCCCACCTGCTCACTGCGGTATCGTGAACATTGTTTGATATCGCACGCGTGTCGATCCAGCCTATTGGGTTGGTCGATCGATTTATCGCGTCTTGTTGCATATCGTCCGAGGCTGGCGTGCCCCCTATTAATCGTTCTCGCCATGCCAAACGCACAAAGCAAACCGTGAGCAAAAGAAGCGTTAACCCGTTACCGATTCGCTATAAAGAGGATGTTAATTTATATTCGTGCGTGAGGCGTGAAAGAGTTAACGCGGCTGATTTGGGAAATACCCAGTCACGAGCGACCGACGCCGCGTTTCGGTGGACGGACAGCGCCATCTACCGTCTCGTATTAACCGCGCGCGGAAACGCACCTGTTGGAGCGTGCCGGGAAAGAACCTGCAAACGTCACGGCCGTGTATGTGATCACTTAAAAACACAACATGTCCGTATCTTAAATACAAAAACGCCCGTCTTACCTGACGGACAACGAAATCGCCCATCTCGATGACAGCTCTGAACTCGATTAAACTAAATTCAGGGATCGGCCCGCGCTTGGTCAGCCAGTTAACAAAACGTTGCCAATCAGAGGCGTTCTCTGTCTGGCTATCATTTGCGCATTTGGATTAGCTGGTCACTCAAAATTACTGAAGATACTTTTTAAAATAAACATTTGTTTACGTTTAATGTAAAGCTTGAGCTACTTTAAATGATAGGGTTGGATGCCATCTAGTGGTGTGGTAAGAGTATTATACAGATAACATGCGTATGGTATTCTCAAAACCTTATTATATTTGCTAAACGTATATGCTGAACTAAATTAAGGCAACACCTAAAATGTGATACCGAAAATAAACGGACCTGAAGAAATTACACGTATTTTTATAAAGGCTCCAATACAGCACATTAACGTATTTTTTCTAAATTGACTCAAACATACATGTTCAGCTTACCACAGCAGTTTAAATGCCATGTACTCATATACATTGTAGCCTGATATAACAGATGTTTACTCATTTTTCAACAATGAATACATTTTTAGGTATGTGTAAGCAGATCATTCCAACGCCACCTACAATCCATTGAAAAAGGCCAAAAGATTTTAATGTGGGTGAAAATCTGTCCAAAATGAAAAACAAGTCGTAATACACAAACGTACGATTTTTGTAAATTCAAAACATTTAAATATCACCTATAAACTATGCATGCAAAATGTCTGAAATTGAAACGATTAATCAAATCTATGCAAGCGAAGATGATTGGTTCCTTACAGTACAGACGAAAACAATTCTACTCGACACGAACCAAATTTATGGAATATCTTAACCATCTCAAAAATATCTATATATTTAAACGTACTCATTACAATCAAGGTAACGGCAAACATCAGAGCATGAGAAATCAGTGACAGCAATACGGTTGACCCAAAAGTTTGATAAAATTCAGAGGACATTTTAACGTCGTACAAATCTGTAATTGTTTTTGATCCAAGCACAGAAAAATTAAGAAGGTTTAAAAAAAAAAGTACAAAGGATGTCATCATACAAAATCTCCTTAAAATTACACCTTGGCAATTTTTTGTTCCACAATGATCCAGAGCAAAACAAACAAACAAACAAAACAAAAAATAAAACGCAGCCAGGCAGAGATAATGTCAACGATGGCAAACCGCTGTTGAGGATTTTCAGAAATGCACTCAAAAAACGAGAGAAGAGAACGGATGGAGGAAGTCTGTGAGAAGCAGGAAGGGGTTAAACGGTGTAAAAGTGGCAGAAATCTGTGTGTGTTGTGGTTATGCAGCTGAATGGGTGGTAGAAGTGTACGCAGTCCACTTTTAATAAAATCGACCTCGGCTTCTGTTTCCTCTTCCGCCGAAGCCCCGCCCTCGGCCGCCCCTGAACCCTCCTCTTTGTTCTGTGGGTGGACATGGTTGTTCATTTTATACACATACACAGGTTCACTATTAACAAGAACGTCCATTCATAGATTTCTATTGTTTTCACAACAGGCTCAAGATATTAATATCACAATTCTTACTCCTAAACGTAACTCGCACAAACCTGTTGACTATTATAGTTCATTAAGTTCATGAACCTTTTAACTAGCAAGTAATGCATATAGCTTACACAGCATATGAGCTTTAATGAATATTGATGCTGAAGTTATACTGGATGCGGGTGCGAAACTTAAGTTTAGATTTCGAATATATTTGATACTCAAAATATTAGATCCGAACAAACTGACCACGCAAGTCGAAAACTCACCATAGGAGAAGTTACCGATGCTGGAGCTGTATTTCCCGCTGGGTGGATTGTAGATCTGACGAGCGTCCCTTCTAGGCAAATTTGCAGGAAGCTTCTGTGGTGTTGCTGTTGCTCCAGGGTCTTCTCCTGACAGCCTCTTATTGCTTTAGAACAAGAATCGGAAGAGATCATGGCAAGAACTTTAATACACAAACTGATATCAGGACAGGAGGTCATTTTAAACAGGATGATGGGTGTATTTGAAAGATCACAAGAACCAGTGGACCCACCCAACTACTGCTGCTGCTGCTGCTGCTGTCGCCGTCTGCACTGGTTTCCAGGAGAGAGTGATGGTGCTTTTATAAGATGGAGGGTTATGGAACAAGTCCTGGAGATGACATCAAAACGACACTTTAGATCTCAAGACCTCGTTTTCAAAATTTGGTTTAGGAATGGATTCATACGTTACCTTGATTAAAATATTTATGTTGTTGGTGATTTTCAAAGCCACAACTTTCATTTTATTCTGTAATAAAAAAGAATAAATGAAATAAATTTCACATTATATTCTTTGACAAAACTTGATTCAAACTTTTCTGAACAATGAATTTCTACGACTATGATCTTTCCAGTTATTTGTATTTTGACTGCAAAAAATATTGAAAAAGTGTTCTTTGATTACAACGAAACACAATCCAAAGCAGTTCTATAACTTTCAACAAAATATGCTGAAAATGTACATTGAAAATCCTAAAAAAAGTGTAAACCTGACAATACCTCCTCTGTCTTCAGTGCATCTCCAGTTTTGCCCTGCAAAGCAACACGCAGCTGTCGAATATACACTTGCAGTCCCCGCGCAAAATACTGCAGCCTACGAAACAAAAATATTAATGCACATTGTTGATCTTCCCAGCACAGACTAAATGTAACGATGCAATTAACTGCATACAGTTACTTCAAGGTTTTTGATAAACCAGCTCAGGCATTTCTGCTGAACTATCAGCTGTGAAGATGAAAAAGTGTGAAAACTGATGGTGGAACTGAATTGTGCTGAAATCAGTTAAATCAGTGTTGCTGAGGAGGAGTGCTCCTGTAGCTCAACTGGTTAGCATTGCGTTAGCGGTGCAAAGGATGTGGTTTCGATACCCAGAGAACAGAGATACTGATAAATATAAAATGTATAACTAGAAGTTGCTCTGGATAAAAGCATCTGCCGAAAGCATAAATGTAAATGTTGTGTTGTTCTGCATTTACAATAAGACGTTGTGCCCTCATGATGCTAAAACGCAAACATCTTCTCGTTTCACATTAGAACAACTAAATTAATATGAAGCCTGATTATTTAATGGACTATTTTCAAGTATTACACTGTTGATGCTGTTAAAGCTACCTTAGAAGAGCTAAGATACTGTCCCACCAACATGTGACACTACACTGGAAATTTGCCAGCTGGCTTGTTATTGCAGAAGTTCTTAAGCTCATTTCATACATACAGTCAATTATACGTCCGTGATCATTTCAAGCAGCTTAATTGAGGTCTATAAAATGCATTCCCAACCTGATCTTAAAGTCCTTGAGCTTCTCTCCGCTGATTTTGTCGATGAGGAAGTCGGGCAATTTTTTGCCCAGCTGATGGAAGCTGAAGAGCAGACACTCCACATAGCTGAACTGCAGTTTGGGCTCCTCGCTGGATGCGTTCTCTCCATTCTCCTCCTCTGGAGGAAGGGGCATGAACTCCTGAAGCAGAGAAAGAGAAGTGGCACACAACGAGAGGCTGCAGTAAATGATGGCAGAGGTCAGTGAAGAGGCTGAAGTGGACAGCTTGCCAGACTGCTCCACCAGGTCAAAAGTTTAATGCATGTCTTTACCAGCAGCTTCTCAAAGAGCATCTTGAGGTTGGCCTCAAGTTTGTCCATGTCTCCGCAAAACGGACTCATCTCTGCCATTAACTTCAGTACCTGAGACGAAAACATCAAGGCTTTTTATAGCTTCAAAGTTTTTGAGTTGCAGTCCACTACAAATTTGAAACGAGTGTAAACGGAGCCTGACACACACACCGGTTCACATTCACCAAACACAAACCGGTCGTGTTGACGTTGTGTCACACTGTACGCACCTCAAGCTGGATGTCCAGCTCTGCTGCAGGACTGGTGAGGAGGCTCAGGTTGGGCAGGACGAATTCACAGAAGTACGTCACAAAACGAGTAGAATGCACATTTTTCTGGAGACGGTACAAGCCAAAAAAATCAGAAGAACTCAAATCTAGAAATTTTACACTCCGTACTGGTGTAATACAAACAATAATACTTATTGAATTTCTGGAATGGACAACATGACAATTTTTTACATTATTATTATTATTTACACATTATTTCATACATTATTATCGTGCCAACACTTTACAATAAGGTTACATTTGTTAACATTGGTTACCAAACATTAACAATTAACAACCCTCAACAGCATTTATTGATCTTTGTAAACGTTGCATTTGTTAGCATTAGTTAATGCACAATGAACTAAAATAAACAACTGTATTTGTATTAACTACCATTAACAAACAAACGTAGAAATGTTGCTCATTATTATTAACGTAACGCATAAACAAATGTAAAGTTACCATTATTATTTTAATATTATTTGAATTTACTTATCTAAACAATTCATTCATGTATCCAGGCTTTGCTGCTCGCACCCGAGTCATGCTCTGAGCAGTTTTATATTGATCATGAATGAAAGAATGTTTACTCACAGAAAAGAGCGGCAGAGCCTGGCGCGTACACTGCAGGAGCCGGTCCACGCTGTCAGTCTCGGCGGGGTTGAGGGGCTGCTCAAGGAAGGCCTGTTCCACCACCAGCTCCACCAGCTGCTGCCTCCCGCTGACCGTCTGCATGACCTTCAGTCCTGACAGGATACGCATCAGAAGAACAAACTCCTCCCCCGTCACATCCTCCAGAACCTAAAGTGATCAGAGAGAAATAAATGTATTTTTACACAGGCAGGCGGTCTAAAGCCAAAGGGCTGGTTGCACGCTTGCATCTAATCAGCTGGGGTGTGTTTGTAATACATAAACACATACACACACACACACATTCTGTTTCTTGCCCTTACGTTCCTCTGTTTCTTGTATATTTATGGCATATGTATTTGCTTTATATATATATGTGTGTGTGTGTGTGTGTGTGTGTGTGTGTGTGTGTGTGTGTGTGTGTGTGNATATATATATGTGTGTGTGTGTGTGTGTGTGTGTGTGTGTGTGTGTGAGAACTGCAAACACATATGCCATAAATATATGTAACAGAAGAACATATGGCCAATAAACAGAATTCAGATGCACTATTACGTCTGAAGGAAAGTAAAGCGTTCAGATACCTTCTTAATCTCGGTGAAGATGTAGTCCTCCACCTCCTTCGTCATTGTGTCGTCCGGCATCATTTTCAACTTGGCAGAGAGAAATTTGATCGCCCTTTCTCGAACAATATCTTCTCCTTGCAGGATCTGACTGAACAAACCTCCCAGAGTTCCTTCAGGCAGACACAGTATCAGAGATGATGACACAGGAAACATGTTTTTAATTCCACATACAAAAACCAGGTCCATTATAAACAAACATGGTTCTGAGTGGATACCTTTTGGATCAATTTTGAATATGGAGATCAGTGCTGTGGTGACTTGACTGAATTCAGCCGAATCGTCTAAGAAAAACGAAAAGCAGCAACAGACAATTAATGTGTATTCAGCAATAAGTAGAATTTCTAGTTTACAGTTAAAAAAAAGGTATATTGGTAAAATTGGTTTCAGCATTCACCTGTCTGCAAAAGCTGTGTAAGGATGTCTGCAACTCTGGGTAAATTCTCTCCCGCTGCAAATCTGGGGAGTTCTTTGATCGCCTGCCTCCGAATCTAAAAATCGTAAACCAGGGACAGAACAAATAATCACGATGCGCGCTAGTTTCTAGTATTTTCAACACGGGATTCACAGCACGGTGTACTCACAGATACGTCCTCGTCCTCACAGAGGTCAAGCTGCGCGTTGATGGCCGCGTCCGCCAGCTCTGGAAAACTGCTGAAAAATTTGGGAATGAACTGGGCAGCTAATCGCTTCTCTTTCTGCCCTCCTTTAACACCATCCAGAATTACCTGATAGGCGTCTTTGTGCTGAAAAACAACGACAATATTTAGAAAAAAACGCAATAAATATGAATATTACATTAAAATTATTTATATTAATAATTTACTCGTCCATAATCATACATCTCAAACTTCAACCTTGTATAATCTGTACCGTGCGCACATCTCCGCAAACTCACATTCACAAACCCATTACACATATAACGTAGCGCTAGCCTATCGTCAAACGTGACACCTTTTCCTTGACTAGTCTACACGCATAACCAAATGAACTGATCATATAAGGTTGAGAGTATTTTGCAGATTAATAGCTGGTGTAAAAGCTCGGAGAAAAATGCGTCTATTTGTTTTAATAAATAAAACCCAACGCCATTCATTACGGCTAATATGCTAACACGTTAGACGAGGCCGCATAAATATACTACAGCCTTTTCCAATATGTAGTTATTGTCTGAGCGGAATATGTAAAGCGTATTATTGTTATGCACACACAACACATACGGAGGGTATTTGTTTACCTTGCTGAGATCTTCTTTAGCGTCTGCAAGGATGCCATAGTTACGGTAGAGCTCCTCCACTGTCGCCGCCATCAGCGTGTCCGACTTTACCGGGGCTTTCAATGAATAAAGACAAATTACTGGTATAATTTATCCTTCTCCGCTAAAACGTTAACAATCGCCTCACGGTATTAACGCACAAGTGTGACAGGAGCAGTGAATACGGTATTATTATGGACGCATATGTTGTCCTCGAGTATAATACGACAGCTTACGTTTGCAGCTCCGTGCGGCGGGATGAACTTTTCTTCAGCGCGTTATTTGACAAGCTCGCAGCATGACAATAGCGCCATCTGATGGACTGGCGGTCAAATGCCGCTAGAATAAATGCACACGTTACTTTAATGTCTTTTGAGGGGGCACTAGTAGTTCTGGCTGAAATGAATAATAATTTTAAATAAATGTAATAATATGAAAGAATAAAGGAATAAATGACTTGGTCACATATACACGTTTTAAATAAAATTTAGTTCTGACTTTATATTTGACTTATTTTCTGTATTTCTTAACATATTTTTTACTTGTATTTATTTATCGTTGTCTTTACTTCCACCGCAAGAGTTTATTTCCATGTTTCCATATTTCCATATTTATTTATGCATTTCATTATACATTTGTGTGTGCGACGTGAAAATGAGTGAGGCTGTCCACGAGTAGCTCCAGCGCATCATTAATTGAGAGCTGACGTTTAGAAATGTCAGATCTACGCCATAGTGTTTGAACAAGTCGTTTGCAATTGCGTAACTATCAAAATAGGTCATAGTTATTATTGTAGTCCCAAAACGTCTGTGTTAGAAGTACAACGAATATAATTAAATATTATTCAATAATGAAGCCAGTAGCTGCTCGCATCCGATTCAAGGCTCTGATGTTTGCATTCAAAGTGACAACTGGATTCGCACCTCCTTACCTGTTCTCACTTAATCACGTTTATGTGCCCTCCAGAAACTTGCATCCCAAAAGAGGGAAGAAATCACTTTCCCGGACTCTTATTTTCACTCTGCCCGGTTGGTGGAATGAACTAACTCTATCAGAACAGAATTGAGTCACTAGCTGTTTTCAAGAAACGACTAAAAACTCAACTATTTCGTCTTCACTTCCTTAATTAATCAACTAACACACCGCCGCTACTTCTACTTCATACATTAAAAACAAACAAACAAACAAAAATGTGCTTCTTACACTGTGTTGGAATACCTGAGACCTGTTTATAGCACCTATTCATTGTTGCTCTCATAGTTGTTGAAATTGCTTACTTGTCCTCATTTGTAAGTCGCTTTGGATAAAAGTGTCAGCTAAATGACTAAATGTAAATGTAATTAAATCAACTTTCCATCACTCAAAATCTATAAAACGTATTAACGTATAATAACGCATTTAAAAACAGGTGTTAATAAAGCAGTTTAAATGTACAATTTAACGAAGTGAAAATGTTTTCCAGAAGATGGCAACAAAGACCACTAGACCGATGGTTATTTTTTTAAGATGAACTTTCCTCCAATGCCGGTCAAAGAACGAACTTATTATTGAATCACGCTCAATAACACAACTGTACAACAGTTTCACTGTCTTTTTGCCCCTGTTCTGCCCTATGATACAGATATGACCAAAAAAAACTACAGAATTTGCAACATTTTGTGATACGTTTCTTTAAACTTGGTTTATTTTACAGTAATATTCACAAATTCATTCAATGATACTCATACAAAGTGTCGTAGTTTCGGCCACAATAATCACCGACCCAGCTAACAATTTTAGGTTGGCAAAAACGTTTCCCTAACGTTTCCTTTAATTGACAGAAAAACGTATTCCGTTAAAGTTTCTGAAAAACGTCCGGTCTTTTAAGACGTTGTATTAACGTTATCGCTTGGTTGTAAGATCGTTTTTTAAACATCTTTTAATTTTTTAACGTTTTAAGAACGTTCCACGAACAACTTAAGAATAACGTTTTTGATATACATGATATATAGCGTTAAAACATTTTACTAACATGACTACATTTTTTATAACTTTGAGAGAACATTAGCTAACTGTCTGAAAAGTTAGCTAGGGCCCCTTATCTTCATCATGAGGTCAAAGGTCACGACCTCTTTGAATAATACCCTTTACTGTAAAGCTTATCGGCATGTCTCGCATGCCACACCGGTTTCCTCGGGTGACCAGGATTTAAAAACAGCGCAAAAAGCTTCTTAGAAGCTAATCTGCTCCAGGAACTCTGAGCAGCACCCGGTAAGCTGGTATAATGACATGTTTTAACATTAAACAACAGATCAAAATTTATGAAATACCTACTGTAGGTACTGGACCTTATTATAGTAATTTCTCTCAACTTTATTACTACAAAAATATTTACAGTATTTTCTATATACACATTAACGTATTACGACACTATTTAAAAACAACATACAAATGCTTTGCAGGTCCAACCATAAAACGTTCCTAAAACAACCGAAACACTAAAGACACCATTTTTTACATTTTCCTGTTTTGTTTTCACTGCAAATAAAATTAAACTGTGATATTTTATATTAAAGATAGGAACTTTAAGGTAGTGCAATTAGGTTCACAATCCAATGCACAATATGGTTTGTGTCCACGCTGTACCTCTGTAAACTTGGTTTGCTCACCAGGGCAGATTTTCACACAGTTTTGTCACCTCCAATAAAGGAAGTGTGACTTTTAGCGAGACTCACGAGAAAGCTCTAAACCGAAGTTTCCCTCAGCCGCTCACCCTGAAACCCGCTCAAAGCCACCACCCTGAAACTTGTAGCGCACAGAAAACCTCACGTTCTCACAGAGCGATACAAGAGCTGCTTCGAGTACCCTCCATATTTCACTATACAAACATGTTCTAGCCTGTCAGTTCATATAATATCGGAGGGTTGTTGCAGTGGGCGTGAAGAAAAAAACTCCACATCATGTCATCTCTCCTGAGCTTTGCCTTCTAGGAAAATTTCACAGCGACTGGTCGGGACTCGAGAAAGGCCGGTTCGCTGGAAAAACATTTGGGAGTCCTTTTGCTCCCCGTCTCGGTAATCCTGGTCACCCCACTGACCTCGACCTTTCCAGAACACATCCTGTTTTTCACCGACAGTAGCTGGATGTCCGAGTGCACGCTGGCAACAGTGTGGCGTCTGATACCTCCGGCCTTTTCCAAATAAGCTTCACCTTCATGCTCGATTAAAGGCGTCAGGAAGGATTCGTTGGCGAAATGCGTCACCATAATCTCGGGTTGACCGCGGTGTGAGGCGTTAACCAATTTCAGCCGTTCCAAATGATCGTCTGGGGCGGAATCGATTACAAACATGATTAGATTTAACCCAAACCACAACATGCATAAGACAAACTAAGAGAATGAGTAAGAAATATCCACCTGAGGAGGAATCACTCTGGTTTATGTAGAGGTAGTTACCCAGGTACGGAGACACAACCAACTCCACAAGTCTTTCAAGTAGGAAATACTCTTGAGTGGGCCCATTAGGTTCATGAACGCCCTGACCAAACAAAACATGAGCAAATACCTATAAAATATAGGCCTGCCATTTATGTTCACAGAAAGCTGGCAGCTAAATAGTTAAATCCCAAGACAGCTGGAAAGTGGGAGTGATTCGGGAACGAGATGATGCATGGTTGTGTTCCGTCATCATTATGCCCTTAAGCAAACACGATATCCTGTATCCCTGTGGTACTCAACCTTAGCTAGTTCAGGAACAAAGCATACAAATTTCCCTTGTTGGGAACAGCCACATTTAAAAAAAATGAATGTTGGGACAGAGTGTTTGGTTTCATGGTGTCGCCTTAAATTTCATATGAGGTGACACTGCCACAAAGCTCGTATACATGCCCACCACTGTTTCTGTACACATACACTCTGGGAATGTTCTTTAGAAGTTCAGGGCTTAACCTCATTTCTCTGCTTCACTTTCTCACCAGAGGAACGAGGTTTTTGGCCAAAGTGTTTTCTGAAATGTGACAACTCAGTTTGGTACCACTAAAGTATCTTTACCAAAGTCCTGCCTAAGCTACCCAGATAATAAGTGGCCCCAAGCTAACAATTTTAGGTTGTAGTAATGTTTCCCTAATGTTTCTATTAAGTAACAAATATGTTATAAATGTTATTTTGAAAGTTCTAGGAACGTTTAAAATGTCTATCTGAGACATTGTATTAACGTTACTGCTTGGCTATAAAACACTATTCAAACATCTCATTCTGTAATGTCAAACATTTCATGTCAAACATTTCTGTAACAATCAACCATTTAATTCTGTAATGTTTTTAAAACATTCCACTAACTACTTAAGAATAACTCTTTGTTATTTATAATATATAAGGTTAAAAAAATCGTTCTATTGCAGTTGCTGTATGAATACTTTTGATAACTTTGAGAGAACCTGTGAGAACCTTTTCAGAGAATGTTCCGTTAGCTGGGGCATTCCGACATTTTGCAAGACTAAAGTTCATGCTAATTAGTTAGTCATCATACTGACCATGCTTGTACAATTTGGGGAAAATTTCTTATAACCAAGCAATAACATTAACAAAACGTCTAAAAAACTGGACATTCCTAAAACTTTCAAAATAACATTGTTGTTACTTAATGAAAATGTTACGGAAACGTTCTTACAACCCAAAACTGTTAGCTGGGTGAGACCTTACCTGCAGGATAAGGAGCATCTGTGTGATCGGAGAAGGCTGGGAGGTGTTGTGAAGCACGTTCTCCAAAGAGAGCTTCAACAGAACCATGTCCCTGAAGCCCAGCAGAGCCATTTGCCTCACAGTCAACTCCTGACCCTACACACGGAGTCAAAACAACCAGTCAACACAGTGCTGGTAACTTGACACTGACCGACTACTTTGAATAGCAGGTGAGATCATTTTAATACCTGCACGGGGTAGAAAATAGCTTGGAGAGTTGGCAGGACCTCTGTGAAAAACCTCACCCATGTTTCAGACAGTGCTTGGAGACGACTTTCATCTGGGTATGAGAAATAGCAGAGGAATGCAGGGAGAGACATCAAATTAAACACATCTGCACCTGCTTAACCTTCAGAACACAGGCAGACCGGAAATCAGATGGATTTTAAAGTGGTCCAGGTGTGTTTAGAGAGTGGTCCAGCGCTTACCATCATGGAGCTGAATCTTCTCCAAAACATACGTCAGACCTTTGTTCAAAAGTTGATCCTGAACAGAATGATTCATACGTTGATGTTATGACCTTAAACTGTCTTTGCAGTTTGCTGATCTGAGAACAGATTTTACCTGGAAATACTCTGTGATAAAGGATCCCAGCTCGGTCCTTAACAACCACCTGTTAAAAAAGTTACAGATATCAATTATTCATGTAAACACGTCATTATGAGTGCAGATTTTGAAAGTGTGGGAGGTGCTTGTCTGCGAATGTTGTTGCTATGGTGCTAGGGTTTTCTGAGTGGTTGCCAGGGTGTTGCTGTGTGGTTGCTAAGGTGTTGCTAACGTGGTTTATGGCATGCTTTGTGCAATGTCTACGGGTGTAATGTCTTAAATCACCCCCCACCCTCCAGAAATAGCTTGGTCCATGATCTATAATGCTGAAATAGTCTTGACTGGATCGTAAACAAATAAGCAAGTAAAAGTGATGAAACCATGTTTGTTATTCTGTGTTATTGATTTCTGACCTGATGCTCTCATTTAGGGTGTAAAGCTCATTGGCCTGCAGTTCTCCTCCTTGGAACACCTTAATTACAGCCGTCTGAACACTGCAAAACGATTAAAACAGGACTCAGTCTGGACAAAAATAAAAACCTCGCTCAATGGCACTGACCACTGATTTGCAAGGTTAAACAAATTCTAAGCAAAACGTGGAATATTAACAAAAAAACAGAGTAACAAGTAAAACTGCCTGTTTCACTGTAAATTCTCTCAGAGTCGGTTTGTTTACAGTCAGCAGTGCTCTGTTTGGTTAAAATAACTAGCTTGCCAGCGAGCGCTCGCCGTCCGCGAATCAACCGACCAGCTTTTGACTAACATCCTGCTGTTCGCTTCCTGAGCGAGGGGCAACGGAGGTCCTGTTTCCATTAGGAAGTGGTAAAGGCAATAGCCTAAAAACCGCACGTCTCTGTGGGGCACTTTACCCCCCTTAGACTAAATATGCCAATCAAACCGTGAAGTCATATTCGAAAAGTGAGGTTTTACTTTTGAGTCAGAGCTACTGTAACTGTAAACATTAACCTGCGTGACTAACTTAGCATCTTGATCTGAGTCTTCTCAACGTCTCCGTTTCAAATCAGCAGATTTCTCACGAGTTTGATGATGAATCTATTAAAAGTCACCAAATGTCACTGAAAAAATGAAATAATGGCTTTTTCATCCGGCTCATCCTGGGGAAAAGGGAATCACCCACCTGTTCCAAACGCTAGCATTGGACAGCTGCAATGTTGGCGAGCTGGCATGAAAGCGGGCGAGGTCTGACAGCACGGGCGAGCTCATGAAACGGGGCCTGGGCCTTCGGAATGACCCCATGGTTCAGTTGAGGCAAGAGGGGGCGGTTGCAGATCAAATCTGGAACAGATATGTGAGACGGAAGAGTGACGTTATTAGAGAAGCTACCACAGGGTACACGGTACGCCTAAACGAACCCATGAAAGTGCTGTGGAAGTTGTTTACATACTCCATATATGCTGTGACTCATTTGTATCGACGCGTGTGTCATAGTGAAAGCCACACAGAACATCTATGAGATAAACAAGCACGTTTCCTTTTGATGTGCAGACAAGAGTTGAGACTTCCTGGCAAAGCAGGCGCGCGCACTCATGCGCGGCTGCGGTGTCTGTCAGCGCTACGGTCGTGCGGTGCACGTCAACAGAGAAGGAAGTTATCAGAAGCATCTAAGAAACAAGGAATAATCAGTTGCGCAAGCGTTAAGAGATGGAGAGCAGATGCTGACGCGCTCGAAAACTCGGAGATCTGCTCCCCTATCGCGCGCGCAGATCGACAGTTGGTTTCCCATGCGCAACTCTTCCCAGAATTCTGACTCAAGCCGCACGTCTTGCTCACAGGCTGCACCCCCGACGACATCACAGCTCGATCCCACACACATCTGACACCAGATAGCAACTGCAAACTTACATATTTACCCCAACTGACTAATAATAGAGTTTCTCCCTTCCCACACAAAAACAGTCCCACAAAGGCACAATGGCAACTGCGTTACCACGACAGGGCATGAAGTGTCTACAATTATAAGGCGCTTTCGTAAAGCCTGCGATCATTCAATTGGTTTTTTATTCACACTGAAAGATGACAATGAAGTCATTTCACACGTCGCACCAAAAATTCCCACCGTGCGTTCGCCACAGTGAGCGAGCTCATTTACAGTCACAGCACCGCTAAAGTGATTATGAATGAAAATCTTATGCATTCTTACTCACCATCTGCTAAATATGAGGCCAAAACAGGCCTGACAAAACAAGCCACATTGCAAACACCCACCGCTGTTGGTTTATTCACAATTTATAGAGCTGCATGCATAATTT
>JAZGTJ010013633.1:0-14804 GCA_036877575.1 Botia almorhae
ATATATATATATATATTATTCTCATTTGTTACATTATATACATTCTAAAATTGTTATGTATACAGTTAATAGTCATGAAATGGACAATTTGAATATAACTCAGTGAGCTTTAAAAAATAATTTTTCATACTCATTTACCTGTCACACTGTAATGCACGAGTGCATACAGTACAACAGTACAGCGTTACAGTTTCACTGGCCAAAATCTTCTCATCACACAGCTGTATCCCAATAAGCCAAGAACACCATTGTTTCTGGCTTGTCGTTACTTTCTAATACCTTAAGTGAAAAAGCAAATAGGATTTGAAGCCCAGCAAACATGACTCCTCTCAGGGACATTGTTTTGTTACTTTACATTAGACACACTCAAATGGATTTGCTCTGACTAACATATAACTGTGTTCTGCTGCAGTTTGTGCATCGTATTTTAACATGATATTAGCATGGAGAAAAGAAACTGATAGCGATTTTGTATGAAATTACCATTTATTTTTGCTTGACAGATATTCCTTAAAAGGAATAACTTACCTGCATAATAAAGGTTAAATCTTCAAAACAACTTTTATCCCTGAAATTGTGTATATTAAAGATACAGTTCAGTGAAAACTGTCAAACTGTTGTCATTTACTTTTGTTATGAACATGTATGACTTAAATGTTTTGCAAAAGAGGAAGTTTATCAGGATGTCCATCTGCTTCATACAATGAAAGTATAGTCACCAGATGTTAAGCCACAAAAAACATGACATTTAATCACTTGTATTGTCTGGACCTACAGAGAAGGCATATTTTTCTAAAAAAATATTTTTTTGCGGTCAGCTGAATAAAAGCTAATAAAAACTGGTGTTAAAACATTTCTTTTTTTATTACGTCTCAGAAATGATAATCAAGTATCCATTGGTTGACAGTAAATTGATAGGAATGCCTTCCGCATTTAAATCCAATCTAGAACCTTTCAACACAATATGATGCTATTAATATAACCTTTACAATTAGGTTCCTCACCAGCCACCTTTGTGTTGCTAATCAACCTTTCTGAAAGCTTCCAGGCTAAACTTCATTAATCAAACGCCTGGATGCTTTTGGACTCTTTCTTTTAATGTGATCTCAGGTACTGCTGGGGATACTTGCCCTTATTAAAGATGGCCTTTATTGATCTGTGATAGCCACCCTAGGTTGTCTCTCAGATGGCCACCTTATATCCAGAAATGGCTGGATATTGATTGCTGAATGAGAAACTGTGGAGATGTTGATAATCTTATACCCTACAGGAATACAGAGAAACACCAGAGACCAAAGGTCTCCTTGTTTCTCTTCGAATCTGGGTATTCATTGTCCAATTGAAATGCTGGCTGATACACTGTGAAATGGCTATAGTAAATGAAACCACAGAGGTGCACTGCTGATGATATCTCACCTGGTATTGAGACAAACATTTGTACAAGACTGCATCACTCTGTCTAAGGGGATTATGTGACCTGTTTAAGATATACATAAGCCTATAGGCTACATGAAAAATAAGAAATGTTATCTTCCCCTATATCCTAATAACAAATGTTGAGTCAAAGTCAGGCAACGTAAGGTTAAACTCTAACATGAGTAATGAGGTTAAGAACATGTCAAATTAATAGACAAAGGTAATATCAACAATATCATATATATTGTTATACTGTATATAAGATAAAATAGGGTAGTTTAAATTCAAGCTATTTGTCACATAGGTATGATGTCACATAGGATTTCAGTAAATATAACGTTTTGAGTGAAAAGTCCAATTACACAAATGTGTTTTCTCTAGCAGCTGATTTGGTTATTTACATTAAGATATTAATTCACATGAAATGACAATGATCAATATTACAGCATTCATTATCACTAGTACATGTTAATTTCATCATTTACTAATACATATTTAACAAAACGTTTTATCTGTTAACAATTCATGCACAATAAACTAACTTAAACAACAATGATTTGTCTGTCTGTCTGCATATCTGTCTGTCTGTCCCATTCTAGGGACTGGAGTACAGTAGCAATGAGGTGAAAGCTTTCAAAGGGGTGGAGTGTAAAGGTATATTCCTCCTCCTCCATCTGAAAAGCTGATATTCTTCAAAGCACAGACACTGGAGTTACACAGCAAGTGCAGAGCAGCTTGAAAAACGACGCGAAACCTTAATTTCGTCAACGACCCACTACATAGATGTGAGGCTGTCGAAACCCTCTCTCCGCCACGTGATCGCCTTTGACTTTCGTTATGTACTTTCATTTTGTCTTTGGTTTGAATCTGCTTTCTTCATCAGAGAGACTCAAACCAGGACTTATAATCAAGCGCCGCGCAGTCGTCCTGTGGATTTGCCAGGAATAATTCATCTTCATTTCTTAACCGTTTTGTCGCAAGATTTTTAAGAAGGACACGAGACAAATCTAAAAACCGAGCGAATGAAATAAACGCAAGACGACATCACACTGACCGCGAGAAGTAACCAGTGACATATTCATCTATTGACAAGAAGGACTTTGGTTTTAACATTAGCCCTTTTTATTTGTACATCGAAGAAGCACTGAAAGGATTTTTATCTCACAGATTCGGGTAAGTTCATCTTCATTTATTTCAAAATGTCAAATGTGTGTTTTTGTTATTGCGGAGGGAAATTTTATTTCATTATGTGGTTTTGTGCATCAATGGGATCGAGTGGACAGACTCTGTTCGTCGAGTCTTAAATTTGGACAGTAAAAGTTTTTATTCAATAACTATAAATTAGGCCTTAACAGTCCTTCGACATAAGAATTGAACAATAGCAAGGATAAATAATAGCATATAAATAACTAAAATACAACAAAATGCATATTATTATTACATTTACGATAATTGTATATGAAACGAATAAAATAATTTGAAAACATTAATTAACATCATTTAAAAGCAAAAACTATGGAAGGTAGAGAGTAAGTCTGTGTGTGTATACTGGGGCGTAAGAATCTTCGCTCGGCTGATTGAGTCTCGAAGCTGCACAGTGGAGTTTGCAGATCGTTGTAAGCGGGTCTGTATTCGGCTTGTCGGGTCTTGAGGCTGGACAGTGAAAGTGTGTGTGTGCAGATTGATTCGTGTAGATGGAGAGAAGAGAGGCAGAAGGGCGAGATTTCTTCTCCTTGCGGTCGAATGAACATAGAAGCTTGACATCCAGACGTTAAAATAGTTTCGATGTGACGCCTATCTACTTAAACGGAGGTAAGAGATCAGGTGGAGGGTATTTATGGCAGCTGGAGTGAATTATTGTTGGTATTTTTAGGCTTGGCTTGTTTGTGCTGCAGATGGACTGGCGCTTCTATTGCAAACCATATGCAAACAGGTGTAAGACCCCCCATATTAACTGCAAGACAGCGTCGACGCGACATACTACAACGCTTCTATTATAATGGTCTAAGCTGTCTACGCGTCTCGCACGCGTTCAAGCGTTCTAGTTTGTCGCGTAATTAGCGGTGAAGATGGGCTTTAATGCCTCATCGACCATTACAAAGGTGCGATATCGAATCGCAGTGTAATGACAAGATTCGAATATGTGAACAAGAATCGAGTCGCCGTAATTTATGTTTAACGAAATGTCTGGTGAGGTGTAGTTGTAATGTCTAAACTACCCAGTGGTTGTTTTTGGAGGTTTAAAATGAAGGTCTCGGGTAATCGAGTAATTAAACCATCAAGTTGGTGGCCACTTGAAAAACTAGCATTACTTAGATTTTGGAATTTATGTGATGAAAAATATATATTGGTAACTCGTCTTCGATGTAACGTTGTTATCCCCCCGTGTTGTTGTTGTTTTGTTAATTTAATCATTAAAGGACATCAGTGGGTCATTTAAAATGTTATTGATTACTAACAGATGATCGGTAGCATCCGTCACCGATTAAATCTGTTATTGCTCATGTAGTCGCGAATATGGTGCACCCAGCCTTCATTTCCGTGTTGTATTTGCTTACCGGTAATGGTTTATCATTTTAATTGTTCCTGTTAGGTTGCTGTCATTTTTTGACGCTTATTTAAGGTGCTAGTCTTTTAAAGATTGTTGTTTTTAAAACACTCGTCTCTTTTGTATGATTTACACAGCGGGTTTTGCTTTGATGTGTGATTTTGTACATAATGTTATGTATTGTTATGTTATGACGTTTCGGAAAGTAATAATGTTGAAAGAGTACAGACTGTTTTGGGGTTTAGATCAAAGTGCATCCGTACAAAAAAAAATCCCACCATTGGCTGAAATTTGTTTTTATGAATTCGTTTATATCTCCGTTCTAATGTAAACCTAACAAAGTGCCTCAGTGTTTACCACTAATGAACCAAGAGAATGTTTTTGCTTATTGGCTTATTTGGCTTTTTAGCATGGTCGTCACGTCCGACTCTCCATGGAGACGTTTTCAAACCTTTCAGCTGTGTGAGGAGGGTTTTTTCCCCCTTCTTGCCGAGGGACACCAACACCTCCATGAGCACACCAGACATTTCCACGCTCTCTCTCAATATTTGCCTCGTCGTTTAATGCACCTCAGCGAACAGGAGGATGCTCTCAAAGTGTTGCAACATGCTGCTAGTTTCGACTACACACAAGATTGACTTTAAAACAAGGAATGTATTAAACGTAACGATTTGAACTCGTTGCATTCATAGTTCACAGTGGTCCATAGCATAAAGTTCACACTGTATGAAAATTGGCCCGTGTTTTAATAAAGATAATTTTGCGACACCAAACTCAGTTAAGTTCTTGTCTGAACAGCCACGTCTAATGCTTTTATACAACAGACTCTGATTAATCATTACAAATATGGATCATGAAAATATAAATATATTAAATATTTTCTGAACGTTTGCACATTTATTTTTCATATTTTTTAAAATGTTGATTATTTTGAAGTTACAGAAAAGTCCACTCAAAGTTGAGTAACTTTTGCGAAAAATAGCCAGCTTGTTTAAAACCATTAGCGGGACATTTATTGAACATATTGCATTTATTGGAGAACCGCTAACATTAAATAGTCTGGATAAAAAAAATTGATCATACTGTTATTAGCTGGTAGTCTGGTCTGACTTAAAATTGAATTTTAGCTATATAATGTAGCTTAGATAGGCTCAATCTGTCAAACTCTTTAGGAAAAAAACACATTACTTTATAAGTATTGAGATGGTTGTTTGTTTAGTCACTAAATACCTCATATGAATCAGGCTTGAAGTAAGTTGTTCTGGAATAAGACCATATCTCTTGGCATGTAGTTGAGTCTATTTTCTGCAACCCCCTCATTCCTTCCCAAGGGAAAATCCAGTGAGTAAAGGGGGATAAAATTAGAGGACAGGTATAAGTTTCTTGCCTGCCCTTTTTCTTGTGTAAGTTCCATAACGGCATGTCTACAGATTGGATTTCACACTCTAAAAATCTTCTGGTTTCCATATGGTTACCACTGTATCTAGCTGAGTTTGGATGCATTGAAAGTGTGTGGTGGGAGACTAAATTAGTCCTGCTTTTTTCTCAGATGTCTCTAATTTAATTGCGATTGCAGGTTTCTCAGTGGCCCCTTGGGCTGATCTTGCAGAAGAGGTTCTGGCCTGTTATACTGTTGCACTTGTCAAGAGTTATTGATTTGTTTGCCCCTGAGAAGAAATATCTTGCTTTTGTAATTGCATGTTCATTTATGCCGTAATTCGGTTGAGCTAACCAGTCCATGAAGATATTTCTGGTGTACCTTTTAAAATGCCTTTTTTAGGCTACAGCCCTTCTAGAGGAGCGCTAAGAAAACATTAGCAGGTGGTGACAATATTGATTTATTTCTGCACATGTGACTTCAGTGCTGTTTGGATTTAAAAATAAAGTATGAGGCACTTTTCTCCCAGCAGGTGCTTGAAAGTTTATTGTAGATGATTGCATGGTAGAGTCACAAAAATGTGTGCGGTTGAGTGTGTATAGCAGTTTTATGGGCTTTGTGCAAATCTTTCATTATCCTGCACTGACTTTGATTATCACTGTTGCTGTCCGTGAGATGTAGCTGCATGAAAAGGTGCATCCGCAACTAAATTTGTCATGTGCACCCGGCGTGGAGTAACACACCGGACATTTCAAAAGTCCTGTGCTGTTGTAATGGCACATGTAATCTTGTAGGGTGATTGGATTTGAGGTGCCGCCGCAGCCTGAGTTGCAATGCTCTACGGGGGCAGGCTGCTCCTACCACAAGCGCGTCTTTCGTTGCATGCTCGCATACGCAGCTCTTGTGCGTTTTCCAGCGAGCAGCTTCAGTCTTTAGAAGCACTGTCTGCTGCAGTGTGCAGTAGTTCACACTTCAGTTGCAGCCTAACCTAGATTCTGTAGCACTGCTTGTAAATAACCCTGGGGCTCTGTTCTGAGGGAGGGGGCTTTAAAGGCAGTGGGAAACGGCTCTAATGCGAGGCTGCGTACGATCTGTGCTGTGATAAGACTTGCATCATCAGCAGAGGTGTGAAGCATTAAAAAGAAGAAAGCAGAGAAATCCGTATTTCTGACTGGCACAGAGCAAATAGGTTTTTCATCTGTTACTGTTCACATCTGTAATATGCAACAACATGCAATACCAGTGAGAAGTATGTTGTTCTAATGAATTGATGTTCTGCCATGTTGCTTTGCCCATGTGGCCCAAGCTTTGTTTGCAATTTCCTAGTTCTATAGCCAGAACCGACGACACAAATCATCATAAAATCGATTTGTTTTTACTTTATTTTCTTAACGCAATACCTTGTCTTTGTTCCATGTTCCTGATTCATTGGTATGTTATTCCCAAGAAATTAAAAGGAGTGTTTGACTTTTGCACTTGGAGTGTTTATGTACGTTCATTTATATAAATAACTTTCTTTCTAAAAAAACCCTTTTATTTTTCAGCCACTCCCCTCCATCAATAGACAGTTTACCTCATAGTACATTATTTTAGTGTACAGTAGTACAGTTTACCTCATATACGTCCCATATAGGTCATCATTCAATAAATGTTTGATGGATGGAGTCCTTATGTTTCTGAAACAATATTGTTTCACTTGGAGAAATGAAATTATGGAAGTATCATATCAGGGTTTCATGTGGTTTCATGTTGACTTCCATCAGTAGAACTGAAAATAAAAACTGAAAATTCTTTTTGAAATATGAAATTGAAATATGGATGAACAACTATAAGTAGGCCATTTGTAAGTTGGTGTTCCAGAAAGTGTAAAGATTGCGTCTTTTTGGTACCATAAAACATTGTTTTATTTGATTTGTCAGTCCGGCATAGTGCCGTTTATATTTGTAATTCTGTTTGGTGCCGATAGTGGCGAATAGGTTGCACAATTCCACTTTAAAAATCAATATGTTTGATTCAATCAAATATATACATATACATAAACGTATGTATGTTTGATTCAATCATGATAACGTCAGTAGTAGGATATTAGTTATTATAGTAATTATATAAATAGGCCAAATCTCGGGAGGGTTTTGATTGAATAATTTGTTCAAAAACAAGTTGTTGCAGACTTCTTTTGGGCAAAGATTGACTGTAGAATTTGTGACTGGCAAAACCATAATAAGTGTAAAGCTGTTGTTGTTTTGAAAGGGAGGCAGGAGAAAGTGGAAAAAGCACAAAAAAGTACTGGGAAAGGGAAAATGGAAAAAAAACATGTTTTATGTAGCTGTAAAGCCACTGCACAGCTTGGGTCAAGGCATTCTGCAGTGTCAGAGACCTTCTGACCAAAGCTGCAGTCTTGACATTTTTGAGGAGAAACAGCTTTGAGTACATCGAACGACCTTCTCCTCCGCGTACCTCAAACAACAAAGAGCCGATTAAAAAAAACAGCAACTTTCCATTGGTGATCGACTTGGCAGGTTCCTGTGATGGTGGTTCTGTTTTTCAGGCCGATTTCTATGGGCTCAATGGAGACATCTTGGCCTGTGGTCTTGGCACGGGAAAAAAAACAAGAGGAAAGATCTATCTTACAGAGAAGACGACATGATTCACTACCTCAGCACGTTGTTGAATGCGAGTTTAATGTAGCATAGGATGTTAGCGCGATGGCCTGGAGACTAAGACATGTTGTCAGCTCTGGATGGGCTAACCTGAGCAGATAAAAACCAACTCAAATGAACACACCCTTAAATTACCTGCTTAAAAATGCAATAATATTGATTTTTAAAGATGCTGTTTACATACTATCTAGCCTGATGCTTTGGCTAGCTGATAAACTGGGTGTTGTGTCTGCCGTCTTTCAGAGGCGAATAAAATGCTGTGCTCGTTTAATGTTTGCAAGCACCAATTTGTGTCCAGCCTCTTTTTGGATGAAGGGAGACCCCTTCCGTGCCGCTGCTTTGAGTTGCTCTTTGACTCCCACACAAATTGCCTGCTGTTTACCGAAGTGCGATTGTGTCTTTTGTGATCTTTGCAAGAATGCGTCAGGAAGCGACTGCGGAGTTCTCTTGATTGACCTCAGATCTGTGGCTACCTCCAAAACTCCACCATGCTGAAGAGAGAGGGAAAACACCCGCTGTTGCTTAACAGATTAGCCCCGATAACCGTATAGAGCAAGGTTGGACGTGGTCGAGAAAGCTAGTTGTACTCTGGTCACCTGCACAGTCACAAGAGGTAGTCACATGATTCTCTTCAGGCTGCTAGGTTAGTTCTGTTGAACACATCTGCTTTGTGTGAGTGATTTACGGTGTACTGTTTAACCATTAACATGTTAAGCTATTATGATTTGGCCTGGATTTTTTTCTATTTCCGTCTTGAGCTACTTAGTGCTTTCGAATCCAAATTTCAGTTTAAGCCACGCACATTCATACCAAGCTGCAAGATTAGTGCGTTAATTATTGCCTCTGCGTTTTCAAAGTCGTGGGATTTAGTGAACAATATGTACTTATTCTCCTATGGAGCGAAAATGTTTTTACGCCATTTTATGGGACATAAAAATAACATTCTTTACCACCCTCATGTAATCATCACACTCTTTTAATTCCAGCTACACTAGAATATTCCTTTTTTGTTTTGTTCGTCCCTTCCATTGATCACTGCTAACATTCAAACATACCGAGTGCGTTAGCTCTGTCCTCACATTTAGGCTGCGTAAGAGATTAGCCGTCCTTTATTAAAGAGAGATATCAATATAAATCTATACTTTCTTGTACTGCTGCAGGCATTTCTTAATAATTTTTTTTTATGTCTTTCCTAAGCTTCTGTGTTCCGTTACGCTATTAGAACTGTTAGTTGAAATCAGTGTGGTCAGTGAGCAGGGGGTCTGATTAGAATTTAAAATTCTGGGCATGCGTCTGGCCGCGCTCCGTCCACTGCTTGTGAATCTTAAATATGTCAATTTAATTTGCTTTGAATGGCACTGTGCTGTGGAGGAGGGGGTCCTCATGCTGCACAACTTGTCAGTTTGTGGAATATTGCTTTAAGGCATTATACTGAGTGCCTGTAGTGGATTTCACAAGAAGACTCAGCTGATTTGTGAGATACATTTTGCATTCACTGCATAGCACACACATCACTCTAGCATTTTGGTCCACCTGCATTTCATACTAAAGACCACCATTTAAAGAAAATGGCAACTTTTAGTCCCTGCAACCATTGTCCTGTTACAAGGTTGTAATGTGTGATGTGCAGGAGCATAAGTGTGGTTTACAAACTGCTTTCAGCATTGAAATCTCTGCCTCTGATAATGTCTTCTGTCTAGGGGGAAATGGGGCAGACCAGGTGTGTTTGACACTGACAAACAGTATAACCTTCCAGCTGGTTTGTAACTCTGAGTGCTGACCAGGTAAATACAGCAGGACTAGCGTGGAACCAGAGAACCTGAGGAACACACGTGTGCTATTTCTCACAAGTCAACTACACCCTGTGTCTTCTCACTGCATGCTGTCTGTGAAGTCAATAAAGAACATTGTCCACATTATTTGAGATGGCCAGGCCCTTCAGTTATTTCGCGTTGGTACATGTGGTACTGCAAGCTTTCACACTACTACTCTACTACTACTCGAGTAAACAAAGACCTAACAGAATTCAGACAGATGAAAGTTCCCTTTAGCTTCCATATTGTATATGTAGAGAGACATCAGAAAGGGTGTACGGTATCTACATTATTCAAATTTTCCCTGTGCCACATGGGAAAATGCAGTGCGACAATAGTTACCTTGACAAGGCAAGACTGCTTCAGGATTGGATGGGATGTCTGTAAGAAAACGCCAGCTGTGCTTTAAGGGTATTGTCTGGTTTATAAATGAAATGCTGAAGATGGGTGGCAGTGTGAACAGCAAAGAAACATTGGAAAGGGAAAAAAAATCAAAAGAATGATGGGGACGTAATGATGTTCAGTTTTGACGTGATGCTCCAGACCTCACAAAAGAATGCTTTTCATACCATACAACAGAAGTTTTTTATTTCTTTAGTCAAGGATTTCTTTAAGAATCTAGGTTTGAAAACATCAGTCATTGTTGAGTTATACACCAACTAACGCCTTAAAGCCTATGTTGGAGGTAGTTATTGATGTCTATTTCAATAATTTGCTATTTGTTTAAATCAAAGTATAGATATAATAAAGTATAGGATATAGTTCATAAAAATGTTGCATTTTTGTCTTGGTGTACTATCTGCAAAACCAAAAGTTTGAACTCTGTCTGTATGTTAAGCGGGGAGAGCAGTACAGTAGATCTTTGTAAGGACTGTAAAGGTAAGTGAGGTCTTATGATACAGTGGATGAATTACTTTCTGCAGCTCACAATTTTTAGCCTCTTTTGGATTGGAAGCACTGTTAGCATATTACAAAAAGCGAAGGATCACCTGGGGTTGTCATCCAAAAGTCACACTAAATGTGATTTACTTTTAGTTTTACCCCGTATTTGGCTTTTTGGTGTTTCTTTAATATCTTGGTGCATTTGATTTATGTGGCTTATTCCACAAAATGTTTTCCACAGGAAAAAAATCTATGACTTCTCAGTTTTGTCTGCTCAAGTTTCACAGATATAGAAGATGTCTCGGCACGGTGTTATCAATGTTTTTGTCTTGTCTTGTGTTGTGTCTGTGTCCTTAGGGCACAGTTTTTGAGCCTTCCTGGCTTCATAACAAACAGTAGATTTTCCCTGAGAGCTTGTGTTATTGTCCAGCCCAAACCCACATGTACAACAGCAGCTACACTAAATAGACAATTAGGTTGTTTATGTCCACTGTGAGCTGTTTATTGAAGCAGGTCGTTGATCCAAGACACTGAACAGATGTGATTTTTGTAAAACAAACCAGTGGTTGTGTCTCTAAGGCCATCTGTTGTTCTGTGGTTTGGGTTAAGAGAACTTCCTACCGTTCTCTGCACGTCAAACCTGTGTGCTGTTTGGAAGGACAGCGGCCTGCATTTGATTTGGGTTAATGCCATCAAAGTTGCAGCAAGTGAAAATGGGTTTTCTTCATGCCGCCGAGCTGTCGTTTGTTCTGAACAAACATTGATCCTCTTTGAAGAGATCTTTTACTCCATGCACACGGTGTGGTTAAGCAGACCCTTGTGCAGTGGCCGTTATTAAGCCCTGTTTTTAACAGAAGCTCTGGTTGTTGCTTGTCAAATGCCATTGCTGTCCCCTTTGCGATCTGCACCGAACCCCTCTCAATTTCTGCCACCCCTCCCATCCACCCTGACTGTCCAGATTGCTGTGTTGAATGTGACAGTCCCAGCATTTCACCATTTCAGCTTAGCACCTACAGACCTAGCAACTCATTCACAGATCTTGTGTGTTCACTCCCTCCCTTTGCTGCCAAGTGCCGTTAAGTCTAGTGCGTGTGAAGACGGGCCATCTGGATATCTTATGGTTTAAACCATGATATTCTGAAATTTGAATGGGATTCAATGATAAATTCATATTGCGTATCCATGTTGTCCTTGAACAAGGTTTTATTGCTGCATCTCATTTAATCTTCTTTTCTTGGTCACTTTAGCATATTAGCATGTATGTATTTAACGGCTATTTCTGATTCATTAGGGTTGGTGATTTGGTTCATCAACCTTTTGGTTCATTATTCTCTAAGTAGTTTTATCTTTACTGTTGTCATGCTGATAAGAGTTCTCTGGTGTCTGCAGCTCTTTTGATATGACCTTGTGGGAACTATTTCTGTATGGGTGTTTGTTGTGTTTATAGCCTTGTCAATGATAAAAAGGACCAAAGGGTGGGTGACCAAAGTCAATATCCTTCATTGGCTGTTTTCCAGATATCATCCCAGAATGCCATGCATTTCTGCAAACAGGACTCTAGGGGGAACCTTTCCATCATCTTACCTTAAGGTCAACAAAAAAATCAAAATCGATCCTGTGTTTTAAAAAAATTGTGCCTGTGTTTGTTGTAAATGTTTCAATAATCTGAACTTTTCGCTCCACCTGACCACGTCCTTTTTAATCCATCCCCTTTGACACCTCTCACACAAATATCACTTATAAGACTCTAATGAATTGCCAGTGAATAAAATCAAATCCCACCCTACATTTTTTTGTCTCATTGAATACCCTGTTTGAATAAGGCATAAGTTACAGTATGGAAGTAATATTAAATGAAAGCACAGTATAATGTTGAATTGAAAGGTTTGTGGTTTGTGTAAATTAGGCGAGGGAGAAATGATGCATAAACCATCTAAACCAAGACTTTGGGACATGATGGTAGTTAGGAATGGGGGACTGGCCTTGCTAGCAATTGCAGTGTATCTGTGGATTGACTTTGGGCCAGGTTGGTGTCTTGGTTCATGTTTAGAGCCTGTGGGGTTTCAGCTGTGATTTGCATCCTCGACCAACTGGCATCAGTCTTCTTTAAAGGTCCGTTTTAACAAAGAATTCGCCCCTAAAAAGCACCTGTCAAATCATGTAGCTGTAGATCGTGGAGTGCCCTGTCGTGGGCTGATTCACACCAGGACAGCGGTTTTAGACGCTTGTCAGACGAAGGTCTGATTAAGAAGGTCATCATGTTCTTACAGGAACTTTATTGAAATGCCATTTATCTACCAAGCTGAAAGACTACAAGCTGAATTTTTGTCCCTGCCACATTGAGGGTCTGAACCACAATTTGTTGGGAAGATTTAGGAATTGTGGTTGAAGTTCTGTTCTGAAATGACTGCCTGGATTGCCTGAAGACAATCATTGCTTTAATTGAAGCAGGAATTGAATGACTAGCTATTAAACCTTTGAGAGTGAACTCTGTAGCCAGGATGTAGTCTGTTGCTGTTAATCTGAGGAAATTGAATCCTGAGGTACATAGGACACTGAAAATGAAAGGAAAAAGTGAGCTAAGCTAAAAGTGTTTTGTTTTCACATAATTACAGGCAGCCGAGGAGACTCTTAAGTGAAGCACAGTCAAAACTCTACACAAGCCATACTGCCATCAAAGAGAAATTGCTGACGACTGCCTTTGCAGAGTTTTAATCAAAGAGAACATGCGTTGCTTTTCGTTTGGGAAAGTGCTGCAATTCCCTAAATTGTTTCACGATTCATTTTCGCTCGTCATCGAATTAAAAATGCGTTAGAGAGGTGTAAGCACTGCTGCGAGGCCTGTTTTCATATCTTCAAGCACAGAGACATCAAACACGGATTTCCATGCAAGACATCGTACGCAAACCAAGTTACATAATTCCTGCATGCAGCTATTATCTGATTGCATTGTTTTTCCCTGCTTCTAATGCAGTCTTTATTAATGTGATGAAGCAAAGCTTATGGGGATATAATTACATCGTAATCCATTTAAATGTCCAATTTTTAAAAACATTTTGCAGTGGCTTACAGGTGGGTGTGGAAGCTTGAGTTGCATTCTTCATAATAAGCTGAAGGCTTTAAAGACTCCTCTTGTTGCAGGCATGCATGTAGGGTCAGATATGTCATCCACTCCCTTACTCAAGTGTATGGATGCTGTTGGGTCTTCTAGTTCATGTTTGCTCTACAGGCGTGTGTTAGACCTGTTTGTTTGCAAGGGCACTTGGTTAAAAGGACCCTGGGTGTGACGTTCCACCCCTAGCTTTAGTAGGCCTGCTGATCACTTTTATTATGTTTTGTTCCATTCTGTTGTTTTAATATAGATTTACCCCATACCGTTCTTTCCTGTTGTGCACCACAAAGACTCACCCAGATTCACTCATGCATGTTATGAATTGAATAAAGCTCTGGGACATAGCGTGGCAATCCGTGCATAAACTTTGGCTTTGTTTACTTTTTTGGGGTGCCCAATTTATGGTTTACGGATGTCAACAATCTGAAGTTTACGCCTCTTCAGAGAATGCATGAATGCGTTTGAGGATAATGCACCACAAGGTCGTGGAAAAATAAAAAAATACAAGCATTAGCGAAAGTGATGCTTCAACACGCAATCATCAGTTTGACAAATTTTAATTGTTGTTGTAGTAAACTGATCTCTGAAGCTATGCATTGAAAAGCATTTGCATTTCCAATTGATTTTAAACTGATCTAAGTCATTCCACATGCTCAACTCATTTTGCTCATTACTGTCCAGTCCATTAAATATGCGGTCTGAGCTTTCTTTAGTGTGTTGTAAGCATCCTTAGCGAATGATGTCTAAAACAACTTGCTTCATGATAGCATGTTTGCTCCAGACACTTTAATACGTCAAAAAGTTATGTATAAGCAGAGTTTAGAATTTTGTTTCTTATCCCATAAACAATGTAAAACATTTAAAAACTGAAAATGTTAACATTTTAAATACAATTTACATTTCGACAAGCTTAAAACATTACAATTCTGAACACAGTGCATCACATTAATTATAAATAAGTAATCGTGCGTCACATTTCAGGGCTCGCAAAATT
>JAZGTJ010013634.1:0-14803 GCA_036877575.1 Botia almorhae
GCAGCCATCTTGTAAAGCGGAGGAGTCTCTAGCCCCTCCCCCTCTGGATGTGTTGCCTGTGCAGTTGCTCTCAGGGGACGGTGTGTATGAATTATTTAAAAGTCCAGCAGAAAGACTCATTCTGTCCAAGCTGCAGTGGAGGAGGCGCATGTTTTAAGGAAAAAGGAGGAACATGATATTCTGTTTTCTGCAACGTTCCTTTTTCTACCAATGGCTTTTCCTGTCATTAATGTGCGAAAGGTTTGCGAGCCACAACATGAAACGAGACACAAAGACGACAACGATTATTTCCAAGACTCACCTGATATGGCAAACCCACTGAAGCCCACAGCCAACACAAGGAATGATATGGCGACCCCTTTACTTTGGGAGTAGCCCACAACCAACAGCAGCGTGGCCTCCATCCCAAAGCCTATCATTGATAAAAACATACATGTATGGATGATATTTCACTGAACTGAAATTAATGGAAATATTAGTAAACCGTCATAAAGTACATAATTAATTTGTAAAATACACACATGAATTTAACATGAGCAACATCACGTGTGATAATATGTGAAATGGTGGTTTTGGATCATATTTATGTGAATCCCATGTAAACTCCCATTGGGAACTCATATAATCACATGTGTAGCATGGTGATGTTTTTCCTGTGAGATCTTATGTGATTTTGCACATGTGAAATTTGCATGTCATTTCTGTGTGGGTTATCTTAAATATTTTTATGATTTATCATCTTAATTCATGCCACTCGCCTCCACAGTTCATGATCTTCCGAACTGTAGTGGTAGTCAGGATGTTTTTGCTGCGGAGGTGATCGGCTATCTGTCCCCCAATGGGCACGATAATGGTCATCACCAGATGGGGCAGGGCTGACAGCATGCCAACCTGAACAAGAGAACAACCACAGGGTTCAGAAGCATCATCCCAGCTAACAGGAAACAGTCTCAGAACATTGGCTAATGTTGTCTAAAGGTTCTCTTAAAGTTATCAAAAACATTCTTGCAGTAACGTCAGAGGAACATTTTTAACATTATATGTCATATATATCAAGCTGTTCTTAAAATCGTTTGTGGAATGTTTTAGAAACATTAAACGTTTGATTAATGTTCTTAAAACCAAACCAAGTAATGTTAATATAACATCTAAAAAATGGAAAGTTTTAAACAATAATAGAACTTTTAAAATAATATTTTAACATTATGTTATTATTACTTTTTGGAAACATTAGGGAAATGTTCTTTCTACCTAAAATTGTTAGTTAGGATATTAATTACACGCTGCAAAATGAAAGCATTAGACAAGATTAATTAAAGCGAGGTTAATTAATACTATTAGACTTTATAAACATTTTAAGGAGCAAAACCAAAGAAAAAAGTCTGAACAAAACAGAAACGTTCTAATAACGTTCTAATAAACAAATCTAGCATGCTACACTGCTGTACTGTATACTGAAAGACATCACTGTTAGTTTGTTATTACTAATCTAACTATAAGATATAAAGACACGATTGGAGGATTAATTGTAAGAAGTGAGAAAGCAAGAGCAAAATGAGATGCAAACACAGAGTTAAATCACAGATAAATGATTCATGAATAATTCATAAGAAACTCTTCACAATGAATAATTCATCAACCGATTTCAGACCTTGAGGAACGAAAGTCACCTATTTACTGAAGCACACTGTAATTATACACAACAATCATATTCAGCATTGTCACTAATAATATTTAAGCTTTAATTGATAACCGGGTAATGGTTCATTATGATTTTTTGGTTGTTTAAAATTATGATATTTGAATGAAATATTAAGACTATTTGAATGCAGGCAAGAGTTCCATTGACATTACCTTGCTAATTTCAAATCCAAACACCTCCTCAAAGTACGCAGGCTGGCTGATGAGCAGCAGGTAGAAGGTCCAGCTCCTGCAGAAGTTGGCCACAATGATTGCATAGACGGGCATGGAGGTAAAAAATTTCCTCCAGGGTGTCTTGAATTTCTGTAGGAGAAAGAAGTATTGCCACATCCAGAGTGAATGATCAATCCCACCTAAACATCATCCCCGTTCCAGCTAACAGGAAGCATTCTTAAAACGTTGGCTAATGTTCCCTGAAACGTTCTCTCAAAGTTATTCAAATGTGTTCTTATAACGTTCTTATAACTAAGCGATAACATTAATACAACGTCTAAAAATTGTAAGTTTTGAATGTTGGGAAAACATTCCTACAACCTAAAACTGTTAGCTGGGATACTGCTAATCACATTTCTGCCATGTTGATGCTGCAGGCAACAGTTGCAACTGGGAATGAACCTATTTGATTTGTTTATTAATATTCATGTTCTGACTGTATTTAGGGAGCGCGTGACATTTAGACAAAAGCTACATGGTAGAAATGCTTACTGAAACAAAATGGCCGACTGCTTTTTATCAGACTATAAGCAGCATTAATATTTAAAAAGCACACTGGATGTGCAAGACTTGCATAACAATTCTCTTTCTTTAAACATGGAGGCTTTTGTCAGATGTCCTCACATAACCGTCTCTACCTCAGTACCCATAAGACCAAAACAAGGCACATATTAAGCTTTGCCTAAGAACTTACAGTTCTTTTAAAGTTACCGATAACGTTAGTAGTAGCTAGTAGTAGTTTTTTAACGTTAAATATTCCCCTCATTGTCCTCATCTGTGTTTTGTTACCCTGATTAGTCCTTCTGCATTTAAGCTGTTTGGTTTCACACTCATTCTGTTATATACTGTTATTCTGTTGGTGAACTGTAATGTCAATTAAGTTCTTGCTTTCCTGGTTTTACTTCATTAAAACTTCATTCTGCACTTATCCGCAAACGATGCCAAGAAAGAGGTTAAAGTGAGAGAACTCGTGGGTGTTGAGATTAAAACAAGACCAGCAGCAGATGTTTCCTCGTCTCTCTCCGTCAAATCGTCCGATCTGGTGAAAGTTCCGAGTTTTACGGCACAAAATGTACGAGTGACTGGCTTATCAAAACAAACAGATTCTGGATAAAAAAGCTGCTTTCAAAGCAGAACTGTGTGTGAATAAAGTACTGTGGAGGATCTGGAGTCACTCACTTCTGCGGGACCCAGCAGATTCGCGCTCTCTCCGATACTCTCCTCAATGTAGCAGCGCTCTTCATCAGTGATGGTGGGGTGTTCCGCTGGGCTCTCGTATGACACCAAGATCCAAAACATGTACCAGAAAATTCCAAAACAGCCTACAGAGAAACAAACAGATCAGAGATGTCTGAAGCATAGTACAAATCAGCTGACTGATGTCCTCATATAACCAACTGGATTACTATGCGTTTATTCTTGGCACAGATCTGCTGTCAGCACGGAGCAGAGACGCATGGAAGTATCAGAGGAAAAATCAATACATCAGTGTGATAATCTATACTACATTAGCTTGGAAATTCACATTATACATTGTGTTATCATCGTTGAATAGTTTTATTCATTTGAATTTTCTTCCTTTTCTCCTCCTAATTTTCTTCGTTTTTAATTTCAGTTTTCACTGTTAAATATCTTTGGATATTTTTGATTTGTACAGCTGCTTTGTAACAGCCATTGTGAAGAAGCGCTACAGAAATAAACACGGAACTTGAACTACACTTACTAAAACACACACCGTTATGCACACGTATACAAAATGGCGGTTTACGTTGTAGTCACTCTTAAACCCTACACAGACTCTCACCATAGACATAGAAAACCGATGACCAGCCGGTGTACTGCACAAGGATCCCAGCGAGAGGCATGGCTATGACAGCTCCAGCATACGACCCTATAAAGAAGCATGGCGGGAAACAAGGACGTGTGAGGCATCAAAATAAGGGGGTTAATGATTGAGAAATCCCTAAAATATACTGTGTGTTTCCATCTCAGAGCGACTCTGTGTCATCGGTGAATATGCAGATAAGGGAGGAAGATACACAGAAAAAAACTGCATGTAAAAACTATATGTTTTTGTGGAAAACATTGTATTTCTCAGTATGCATGATAATTAATAACACATACATCTTAAATTCGACATACACAACACCCAAGCATTAAGAGATATTAAACAATGAAAATGAATTGAGTAGTCAACTGAATCAACTGAATTTGAATAGCGTTATCCAATGATCCACTATGTGTTTTAAAGAGTGTGATATCAGTTACCGCAGAAGGAGGTGGTGGCCAGACGACTTCTCTCCAGTGGAGGAGCCCACTTACTCCAGATCCCATGGCATGCTGGGTAAGTCACGCCCTAGAAAAGCAAAAACAGGAAAAATGCATATCAGCGCTGACAACATTCAAAATGTACTTCAAAAGAACATTCTTACACAAATTTCTTACATAACGATCACAGAAACGATACTTTTTCCCTCAGTGTAATTAAATTGAAAAATCAAACTAAATGAAAACTCAATAACAACATTTTTGGCGTGGTGGAAGTAATCTAGTTACTATAGTTACTCTCTCACACACATACTTCCTCACAAACTGATACAGCTGTAGGAAAGACAAAGCCTGGTTATTACTCTCTCAGAAATATGCTCAGGATATAACTGGTTGTTATGGGACATTTGGCTGTCCCACTAAGCATCTCCATCTTTTTGAGGAATTCACCATCAAAAACAGGTGTCCACTATACCTACGAAAGGTCATATTGTTTAGTTTCAAACAATGATCAAAGTATAACAATTATCAATCATCACAAATGGGAGATAATCATATTTCCTACCTCTACCAGCCCTTGTAATATCCTGACGAATATGACGCAGCCATAATGTGTCCGTGCAGCAGAAGGAATAAACATATTCAGTGTGGACGTGAGGAGAATGGCCGCGCCAAAGACCCTGAATAACAGATGATGGAACGGAGAATTAATTATAGACTGCTGGACTGTAGAAAAGTCTTTTTTATTTACAGTTAATCTAAATTATATTTTAATAATTCTATTACATTACCAATCAACAGTGACAGCTATTTATATATAGCTTGTTTTGTCCCTTAAGACTGTTACGAATAGTAGAAAATATTAAATATTTATATATTTTAATAGTTCTCACATTTCATTCGGTAATACGTACTCAACATAAACGTTAATGTCTGTTTTTTGATCTTGCCAACGCTGGGTGTCAAAACAGGGCTGTTGCTGTGTTCTGGCGGGTTGTGCCGGTGGCACAAAGGAAATGCGCGTTTCTATATATTTTCGTCACGTCTTGTAGATCTGAAGACCCTCTCACCTCAGCCGCCCACCCGCAGCGCTAATCGGATTGAGGGAGTTCTCCAGCACGAGACTATCTGATTCTATTAGATCTCATCACGTCAAACAAGTGCCAAAAAATGAAGTGAGAACTGTTTAATAATTGTTAGAAACCGACAAGACAAGCAAGTTGCAGATTTAACTTACTGAGTTACAGTAATAGAACCACCTTTGCGTGGCATTTGCATGCAATAACTTCGGATATACTTGCTGTACAAATGTTTGTTAACGACCAAATGCTAATCATCACTACGGTTTTATTTTTGGATCATTATTATGTGACATATGAGGCACGGGAAAACCCTCTGGCAGCATGTCCAGGGCTGGTTGCCATGCCCCCCTCATTGGGCAGATTAGACACGGTCCCTCAAGGGACCTCATTAACAGGTGGAGAATGCCTCACAGACCCGCTCCCACAATCTAATCCTACAGCACCCGACAGGTCACCGTACACTCTGCCCCTCAGCCAATGCTCCAAACTCAAGGTCTACTCGACTGGTCAACCAAAGCGATTCTCTCTCTCTCTCTCTCTCTCTCTCTCTCTCTCTCTCTCCCCCTCCCTCTTTTCCTATACGCAGCATTGATTGCTCCTGATATTCTTTCTCCCTATAATACTACATTCCTACGTTTTTTATGTATTAAAAATGATATTCTTATATTATATTATATTGTGAATTTATTATAATAATAGTATATCTTATCATCTATGAAAAATACCATGGACTCGTTAGAAATTTTATTTAATATAATATATAATAATATAATATAAAGTTTATTTCTTCACCACATATGAAACGATATATTTAATCCGTAAGCTCTAACATACTTTTATATGTGAAATTACTATCTTTATTACTATCTATTATTCTTTTACAATCAAATAAGATAGCTTTAGGTATTTTTCGAGGTATTTACCCGTTATTTATCCTGACCCGAGAACAATTTCGTAAACCAATTGTGATTTACCTGCAGCCGTGAATTTATTTTGCACTGTGAGCTAATTTTGAAACACGACCTAAACGAAAAACGAGTATTTTTAATGGCTTTACCTGTTTGCCGCCAGTCTAGAGGAAATGTATCCTCCCGGAATTTGCGTCACAATATAGCCCCAAAAAAACGAGCCGTGAATCAGTCCAACTATTTCAGGGTCCCAGTTAAACTTTGCCTTCTGGGAAACGGAAATGAAACACAATATTAGATTGCCATGGGTCAACAGAAGGGGATGAAAACGTAAATATTCCAAAGCTTATACGCAAACATTATCATATTATATCACTTTCAAATCGTGATATTTACAGCATGTTCTCGATTGTTTCGTTGCCTCCACATTTATTCGTTAATTTGCTATAAAATAAACTTTTATTTTAATTAAAACGGCCAGCAAAACAACAAAATATTGATTTTGTGCACTGTAAAATAAAAGTATTGAATTTGTTTTCGAATCAAGAGTTAATCAATTTGATTATAATGACGTTCAAGTCATCAAGGTCAATTTTTTTGCCTCGCTACTTGTTTTCGATATTATAAAGCTGTAGCCATTCAATAAGCAGTCGTCCCTTTACAACAAGCACAACACATTGATAAATGCTTTTATTTTTTTATATTCACTAAATTGTTTCGGTTTTTCAGACAAAGTATGAATGTGTGTGTGTGTGTGTGTGTGTGTGTTTGTGTGACTGTGCGTATGTGCACGCTGGTAAAGAGCATGTAGGAGTGAAAGAGTGGGGATCACAAAGCTGACATAGTCATATGAAAAGCAAGCGTGCCAGGCTCACAAACCTCTTTGATGATGATCTTTCCGTTCAGGTGAATGGTGCTGTTGTTAACCATGCTCACGATAGCCACGCCTAAATTGCACCGGATACCGAAGGAGATGCAGAACCCGAGACCGCTCATTATGGCGATGATGTAGCGGCGTGGAAGTCCGAAGCACGTGCAGTCGCACAGAGGCGACTTTTTCTCTTTGGTTTGGGCAGGCCGTCCATCCTCGGTTAGTTCAATGTTCTCGCCGGTTTTTTGGCGCCTTTCTATTACCCTGTGCCAGTTAGAAGAGAACTGTCAGATTTTTTGAAGAACACTAACCGTATTGACTAGTAGGCCTGAATCTAGTCCTTGGGGGTCAATGCATACAACATGCATTGACTCATTTTGTATGCGAACCAACAATTTTCGTTAGGTTCAAACGAAGCAAAAAACTATTTTAATATTAACTCGAATAACGAACAATCGCACACTGTTTTTACACAACGACACGCACAGGTTCTATAGTGCTACTAAAATGGCCGACAGAAATAGTTTTCCTTTAAGAGTTATTTTGCAGTTACCAAGCACAATAAAATATTTTACGTAGACTCCACACGCTTCGCTTGCTGCTGTTCAGCGCACATACCGCATTGCAGCATTCGTTTCACCTTCAGCCTTACTTACATTCGCATAAGATTTACGTCCACTGATATTCACCAACTCCACTTACACAATATTTCTACACTTATTTCAGTGCCGTTGATATCCACGTGAGAATTACTACAATTATGTACTGCTACATAACAAAAACACATTATCTGAAGATGTATTGCCTTCTTGTGAATCGAAATGAACGCAAAAAGAAACCAAATTTAAAATTCGATCCAGACACATGGCATATGACTTGATTTGCTGATGCGACGGGCATAAAACACCTTTTGTTTTATCTGCATGAAACAGAACTGCAGTATGACTGTCTCATTTTCTCTCAGAACACAAATAGCACACGATGTTCTGTGCATTTGGACAACTAATTCTTGGGGCAAAAATCTGTGACTCATTTAAATAAGAAAACGAAAGAAAGATTCGAACCTGCTTATTTTGGGCTGAATTTGTATTTATTAATAACGAAAAAAGCACGTTTATTTTAGATGATGGTTCATTTCTCAATGAGAGTATTTACATGACAGATTGTTTCACTCATTGAGGAGCATCGACCCAAACAATAAAATGAGGATCAGGTTTTCTCATAGCGTTACAGTATTTTTCGTTTTTGCAGGTAATGAGGGAATTTGTGAATGGTCTCTAAAAATATAGCCACACACGGGAATACTCCAACTGAATGATTCCTATTCAATCGTAAATGCATTTTAAACACCGCATTACAATGACACCCAAAGATTGAAAAACTCACATATTCTATCCCCTCCTGCACAGATTATACAGAATTACATAACTGTCTTCACGTCTCCTTGAGGCGTGACGCCAAGACTGGGGAACACGTTATTACATTGAAACGATTTGCCAACGTGTTATATAGCTACAATTACAGAGTTTATAATTGTCTAGTGCAAAAACATCTATAGTCTATAATCAGTATTATTTTTAAGTGATTCCATCAATCAATCAATTTAATAAAACGTTAGAATATCTTACTTGTACACGTGCCCAAGTGTCTTCCCTGCCAGCTGTTTCAGACCCTCTTTTCTGGAAATGGAACCAGGCTCCTTTGGGGTATCCATGTCCAAATGCAAAAATCCCTCGATTTTTCCCCGTTAACGTTAAAGTACCATGTCACAGTGTGAGACGACGGAGCATACCGGACCGATACCCAGCGAATCAATGATTCAATAAATTCACGACGGTGTTCAGAGCTGAAAAAAACGCCTACAGGAGAGAGATATCAGAAGTGGTCTGGCCCCGTCTATTTATAATTATAAACTCATAAACAGCCCCGTGCGCGACAAGGGCGTGCGCTGCCATCTCAGATAGAAATCAACACATTAATGCACACTTTAAACGGAGTTAATAAAAAAGGTCGAATTAGATAAAACAGCAAGAAATTCCTGATTCTTGTCTCGTACTGTCACGTTTTCGGCGAATAAAGTGACAGTTACGTGGCTTTGGAGGGAAACGAGGGGCTTTCAGCACCAAGGTCAGCGACAGACTCGCGGCTCGAGGTTCCAGCCGCCGCTGTGTGCGCGAGGCGGATCACTCTTGTCAGAGGAGCAGCAGCTGTTTTGGGAGGGGTTAGAGAGGGCGGAAAATCTTCACAGTCCATTCACGTTTTCGTTGATTCAGTCCTCAGGAAATCAGATCTACACGCCACGTGGGGAAATAATATTTTTCGATGCATATGAAGGATACGTCATATTAGAAATTTCTACATATATGCGTATCGTTTGTTTTCCATCAAAGGCCGGGTAAACCTCCTGGGAGGCGGTGCTATGGAAACGGTACGAGGGGTGCTTTCCCTCAAAGAGTGTGTGCGTGCTCGTGTAAAGAAAAAAAGTGTATTAATAATTCATTCACATCTCGCAATCCCCCTTTCTCTCCCCTTACTGTCTCCACGTAAAAGATGCATGCCAATTTCTAAGCCTACCTTACAAATCTATAACGAAGTTTAATATTTTCACGTCTAACAGCTGAGAAACGTGGGAATTGCTGTCGGAGCGTGATGAAAAGCTACTTTGAAAATCTCTAATATACTGTTATAAGTAATATAAGTTATGACCCTGTATTTGCCAAAGGCGATCGGCGTGATTGTCAAACGTCACAACAGGTAGCTGCGCGCGCCCTTAGTAAAGCGCTAGCGTCATCTAGTGCTCATTTACCATACTGCAGCGCATGCGCAACAAGCATTACACGCTAAAACGTACTTCCAATACTTTATTTTGGCACATACTCCTTTTTGTAACGCAAAGAAAAAAATGTTTCTTCAAATAATCTTGCATGAATCTTCTTTTTCAGAACAATTCATGCAACTCAATCTGTAACATTAGGTCAGGTGATCAGATAAACAATGTATACATATATGAGGAGTGTTATGTTTTAAGGCAAAGGCAAGGGTCCTTGTTTAAAAAGGAAGCCTATAACGAAGATAAAATAATAAAAGATAAATATTCTGAAAATCTCAAAGATAATATACAGATTTACATGATAATGCAAGAATTACAGAACTTACAATTATGACCAGTATTCTTATATAGTTACTCAGTGATAACAGCATTTTTCATATAGGGAAATATCCACAGTGGCAAAATCCACTGAACCACCGATATGTTATACTGTGGCATTATACTGTTCTTTACATGCCTGTCTATGGTTCAATGACATGCTTAGACGTAAGATGGTACAGTAGATAAGAGACATTTCTGCTAGCTTTTCTCAACAGAATCTACAGAACAACAAAGATTTATCACCAAAACTTTCTCTCACACACACACACACACACACACCCGCACGCGCACTCACTCACACACACACACACACACACACAGAGCAAAAAAAAAAGTCAAGGTGACATGCAGTCTACACTTCTTTCACAGTCTGACAAACCAAAAAACATGCAAAGCTTTATAGCCTTCTAAAAACAGTTTAAAAGGCCTTTATAAATTATAACGTCTGATTATTCACCTGGTGCCTTCACAGCAACTAGTTCCAAGAAAAACTTGAAGAGCACCAGAGTGGAAGCTACATTCCAGACAGTTCAAGCATTTCCCCTGTGTGTGATGCTTGGAAACTGACAACTCCTCAAACCCTTGAGCAGTTATATCAGTGCATCTTCCTCCCATAAACTCAGTCACAAAAAAAGTATGAAGAATCGTTTCATTATTTTTGTTGTCAGGCAGATATTCTTTCAGCAGTAATTGTATAAAGGGTTTAAAGATTCCTTCATGCGTCGCAGAATACAGTACATTGAGTATTCCTGAGTGCTCGGTGAGAATTAAATACATTCTGACAGCACCTTGTGTTTATTGGGACTAGAGGGCAGCAGTGAGGCAGTTTCCGTCGACTGGTAAAAACTCTGACTGAGCTGCATCTTGAGTTTCTCCACTTCGTAGTTGTGCAGGTATTCCTGAACCAGATAGCGCTCGCGTTTTATACGGGCCTTCACTTCTGACGGCACATCTGGAATCAGCCACGCCACAAAGAACTTCACCACAAATACAACGTGCTGAGAAAAGAGGCAAGAAAGAGCATATAAGGGAGGAAACACAGAAATCTGCCACTGGTTTCTTTTAAGCTTTCATTCTAAAACATGCATTGCTTTACATTACTCTTGAGTTGTTAGTGGAACGTTTATTGAATAACGTTCTTATAACCAAGCCATTATGTTTATGCAACGTCTAAAAAACTGTTTTGAACATTCCTAGAACATTCAAAATAACATTATGTTTCTGTTACTTAAGGAAAACCTTTGGGAAATGTTCTTACAACCTAAAATTGTTAGCTGGGCAATTCTTTGTCTGCTCTCTATATATTTCTATTTGTCATTTTTTTAATAGACTTCTGATGTTACAAGCTACATTGATGCTAAAGATTTAAATATCCACTGCGCTAGTTCTTATGCCGATTCTCCTCCACGCATCATATTCTACACAACTTGTTTCCTCAACTAAAGTCTAATTTTTAAGATACTAAACCTTATCCTTACTGTTATGACCATATATTAATCCACAACTACTTTATAGTCCATGAAGCAGCAAAGCAGAAATCAAATCAAATGTTCAGATCAAATGTTTGTGTATTTTTCACTATGTAGCTCCAGGTTCCCTTTGTATTACGAATGCTCTTACTTCCATAATGATGATGAAGGCTAGTTTAGCAGCCAAGATGTGCCAGAACTGCATTGTGTGTGTGTATTGCTTTTCATGTCCTGGAGGATATCTGTAGTCACGATACCTAGGAAAATGAAAAATAACAGGCTGTTGGCACATGCCACAAATTTAATACTTTTTGTGCCACCTTACATTTTTTAAAGCATTACAGGCACAAATCCCATGTTTGTTCATTGTAAAAAACCATTATTATTAAAATATATTAGACTATTATCTAAAATAAAGCTAACAGCATAAAAAGTGTTTTAGGCATATCAGAAACCTCCCCTTTACATAAAAAAGTGATATTGCCTCATTCCATATCAGTTTTTCACACAATCTATTAAATTAATACACAATTAGTAATAAACTTTTTATAAACAATTAATAAACAATAATAAACCATTTTAATTACTAAAACCATTTTTGACCACATTTCGCATCCAACCCCAATTACTACTTAACGACTTTCACCCTACTAGAAAAAAAAGACACCCAAGACATTATGTAGCCTTTTTACTGAATGCCAGGATAAGTAAACGATCTCATTCTATTACATCTGTTCATTTAAAATGTATTGCTAGAATATGTGAAACAAAAACATTTTCGGTTGAATTTTGTACCCTGTACATTGAAGTGTCTGTTATTATATTGCAATGTTAGAACATGCGTGTATGACTGTTGTTGTCTTTCTGTTACACTGTGGTTGTCAATCCCACCTGCATGTACTGATGGCAGTGCTGTTAAACCAGGAAGGGTTTTCTCCAAGCTCTGGCAGATTATCTTCAGGGATCTGAGAGATGTTGTAAATGGAGAGGCTGTTGGTGATGTAACCTCGCATCGTGGCCACGCTGCCTGGATGGTAAGCGTACAGATACACCAGGCGAGGAATCATATCTGAGGTAAACGCCACGATGAAGGCCTTAAGTACAAAAGACAGAGGAAAACGACAACAACAGGCTGTAACAGAGCTGAGTGCTTGCAATAAACAATGTGCTCCTTTTGTTTACATTTACACTTTTATCCAAAGCGACTTACATTGCATTATGCTATACATTGATTCTAAGTATGTGCAATCCCTGGGATCGAACCCATGACCATGGCGTTGTTAACGGCATGCTCTAACCACTGAGCTACAGGAAAGCTGTTTAAGTTTTACTTACATTTGTGACCACTGACAAGATGGCCACCACGTTAAGAATCTCTTCCCAGGCTCCAATGTTGCGCGCTTTAGCAGCTACTGGCCTACGGAACTGTGTGGTAAACTTCCAAGCGTCCACTCGCACCTCCAGGATGTTGTTAAAAAGAGCAAGAAGAGGGGCCAGTGGAAAAGAGGCCACGAAGAGCGTTATGAAGCCAAACTGGATCACTGTCAAAACACACAGGAAACAATTTCAGTTTCAAATGGACCAACAAAATCCTTCATAGAAACCTCGCTTTGTGAAGCTACAGACAGCCCAGCGAATAATTTTAGGTTGCAAGAACGTTTAAAGTAAGTTAATGTTATTTTGATAGTTCTAGGAATGTTCAAAACATCCAGGTTTTTAAATGTTGTATTAAATGTTATTGCTTGGTTCTAAAAGTATAATGTAAACATTTTTTATTCTGTAAGGTTTTTAAAAATTCCATAAACTACTAAAGAATAACATTTTTGCTATATTACATAAAACGTTAGAATAACATTCTACTAATTTTGCTGCAAGAACGTTTGTACTAACATTGAAAGAACTTTTAAGGAATGCTAGCCAATGTTTTGAAAACTAGTTAGTTGGTGGGTTTGAAAACTAGCGATTGGTGCACTAGTTAGTTGTTAGTTGGTATTTCTCTAAAACATATTTTTAGGAACATAAAATTATATGCAATTTAAATTGCATCACAAAATAACATTAATTAAAGCAGTTTACCAATGATTTGGTAAATTAATTAACACAGATGTGTATCTGAGCAAATCATACCCATCTCCAGATACTCATAGAAGAGCCCAAACTGGCTGAAGTTCTGCAGATCATGGTCCTGCTCCCATCTACTGTATGTACATTCCGGATGACTCCGCCCCTTCCTGCTGCCCCACCAGTTCCTGAGAAGTCTGTGACAGCGGATATTTAGTTTTTCCCTTAGAAAATGTCTAGAGAATTTTTTTCCATCTTAAAAATACATATGTAAAAAATGTACAGTATTAGCTGGAACACACAGTCATTCCAAGAGGTCAAAGTTCACTGTAACTCTTACGGCAGCAGAGCTTCCTGGACGTTCCCAACCATTTGTTTTCCAGCCATGACGATAACCAGCTGTGTGGTGAGCTCAATAAGACAACCCCCCGGAGCACACTAAAATTAAGATGCCTCACGTTATTACAGATGTGTGTGTTTGTCATTTTTTACGTTGTATTTAAAGGTGCTGCAAGGAAATCATCACACTTGTCTCTATCACAAAAGAACCCTGTAAACAGCAAATAACTTGATTGTCCAACTGTAACAAGATACTCATCATCACAAGCAGTTGTAGGTTGTTTGTTTGTTGGCGAGAACATTTGATACTGTTGCTTTGACAACAGGCAGAGGTGACACGCTGCTGTCCTGCTCCATCTCTGATTACAATGATCTCAACTCTTTGTTGGGTGGGGTTCATATCAAATTCAGTGGCTACGGTAAGTCTGGCATCGCTTCAGAATCCGCTAACAGCACCTTTAAAAAGCGGTATATCTTCTGTATATCTTCTCATATGTCACACTGTCTCACCTCTTCATTTCTCAGACCACTCCACTTTCCAAACATATAACTGTAATTCCCGGGATGACCCACAAACTTCCCTTTAAAGAAGGCCACATAGAAACAGGAAGAGTAGTAGTTCACAAACTGGAACATAAACATCTTTGTTGTCAGCTTGTTCTCATACTCCAGATGAGTCTTGGGAATTTCTGGAAAACAAAAATAGAGGTTATGTCAAAAATAATTTCCATACAGCTGAA